>JASAOA010001628.1:0-27263 GCA_030849815.1 Vickermania spadyakhi | reverse complement strand
ACGGAGTCCATTTCTACGCTAGAGTACGCTACGAACGCCATGGCCATCACGAATAAGGTGGTGGTGAATAGTGGGTTTAAGTCGCTGGAATACAAGGAGCTGAAGGCGGTGGTGTCGAAACTGGAGGAGCAGCTGGAGGCTTTGCGGGCGAAGCGCGAGGCTAAGGCGAGCGAGATAGCGGAGCTGGAGGAGGAGAAGAACAGCTTGCTGGGTGGCGGCAGCCCCAGCATGAGCGGCGCGGCGGATGGTCGCCGAACGAGGCTGCAGGAGGCTGTAGTGGCGCTACACTTTGGAAATATCGCGCTCCGCCGACGTGTAGAGGCGGCGCGACATCAGTTGGTGTGGTCCCTGGACAACGAGGCCTCGCCTAAATTTTTCAAGGGGCGCTGCACGCTCTCGTTAGCGAGTGTGCTGAAGGGCAAGCGGGAGTCCCTGTCACTTAGCTTGTACACCGACAGCAACCAGGTGACGCCAGCCTCCTTGCGCGTTCAGATTTTTCCTGTAGAGGAACCAGAGGAAAAGGTAGATGCGGACCCGTACGCGTTGGTCGGGACTGATCTACGTTTCTGTGTGCATGTGGTGGGGGCGGATGGTATCCCAGCCGCGTACGCATCGCATAGCTTTTGTAAGCTCATTCTGCGATTGGATTACAAGGAGGATCGCTCGTATAACACTCCTACGGCGGAGGGAATGACGCATCCTCGATGGGGACTGGTGAAGCAGTTTGAGATTCCTAATCTCACGCGGGAGATGATTTCGTACTTTTACAATCAGCCGCTTTTAGCCTTTGAAGTATTTGGTTTCATGACGTAACCACATCAGAGAAGAGTGGGACAAAAAAGAAAAAGAAAAAGGATCCGAATATTCGGTAAAAGAAATATTTTTTTTTTTAAAAGTGGAAAAGGTGTATTACAAACGGAAATACGAATCTACAGGTATAACATGCATTTGCCGCACTGGGTATACGCCGAGAAGAAACACTTATCCAATTGAAATTGTCCCATCTTTCACTACCATGGCGTGCGAAGAACAACCGAAATGCTTCATTTGTTTTCTTCTTGCCGAGTATGGCTTACCCTGGCACTAGTGGTGTAGTTTTACAAGGAAACGCGGGTAATTGCATCTCGGAACGAAATGGTGATGAGGAGTCTTCGGTTTCTTCCCACAGCTTGTGGAACTGTAATACCTCTATTTTTTCCTTTTCTTTTTTATTTATGCGACCGTAAGTGCTTGTCGCAAAAGTTAAACGTTGCGTGTCATTTCCCCCCTTGCTCCTTTGTTCTTTGTTCTTTGTTGTTTTGTATCTTTTTAAAAAATAGTGGGATAGTCGCTCATAAACGCCCTGAGATATTTTAAGGAAACCGTTGGACTGCCCTTTACGATTGTCTCGAGAGCTGTTCTGCTCGACTCCAAACTACCTACTGGTGGAGTTGTGTCCTATTCTATTATCTCGGGAGGTGATTGAGCTGGACTGTGTAGTGGTGCCACTCCATCAACTGAGTAGAATAGAGTGCACCCACCGTAGACGAAGTAGATTATTATTATTATCATTTTACGGTTTTCCCTTACCTTGTTCTTCGCACACAAAAAGGAAGTATACTATCTTGAGTGCGAAGAAAAAAAGATTTCATAGAAAGTAAAGTCGCGTTAATTTTTTCTTTATCTTCTTTGATAAAACAAGATAGTCAGATAAAGCATCAAGGAGAACCACAAAAAGGTCCAGATCAAAACAAACAAACAGAAGAAGAGGTAAGAAGACTACGGCAGCGTATACCGTTTCTCTTTTCTGATTAGTGATTATCCAAATATATTGCTTTTCGTCGAGAACACACACTATAGTAGTAGTTCAGGAAGTTCTAGGTCCTCTTTTTTCTAGTTGAGGTTGTTTTGAGCTTTCTGTCGAGCGTCTTCGTGGTTGCTTCTCTTCAGACGATCACAACGTGATTTCTTGTCGTATAATACTCCCACACAAATACATATTTTACTGTCATTTTATTTTTAGACTTAAGTCCTCCTACCTACCCTCCATAGAACCGATTTAACTCCTTCTTTTTTTTCTCTTCTTTTCGTGTTTCGTGTCAGTGAAAATCATGAAGCGCCGTGTTCCGACGCGCTCTCAGGTGGGCCCTGGCGCGGTGCAGCCGACGGCAATCTCCAACCTGCAGGAGAAGGACAAGATGAGCAGCTGCCCGAACATTGGCGGCAGTGGGTCGTTCGACACCAACGCCCTTAGTATGCGACCTCGCTCCGGCTTAACGCCCTCCGCAGGGGCGGCCAACAACCCCGCACGACGCGGTCGGGGCGGCGGTGCTGGGCCGGAGATCCCTCTCGTCCCGCAGCACCAGAGGCCGCACACCTCCGGCAGCTACGGCATGAGGCGCCACGTGCCGACGGCGAACAGCTTGGCGAGGGAGAAGCTTGACGGCCCGCTGACACCGACGGGGCACCGCGTCACGCCCACTGCCCCAGTCGTTGCCGCGCCGGCGCCGAGCCCGCCGCCCGCTGCTCCGAACCCTTCGCCACCAGCACCGCGGCGCCCGACTCCGAACTCCTCGGGGACTACGGTCCGGCGTGACGATTCGATGCAGTTTCTTGTGCCGCCCCCAAGGGCCGAGGACGAGGGTAAGTTGGTCGTGGTGCTCGATCTTGATGAGACATTGATCTTCAGCAGGGGCAACCGGGTATTCGAGCGGCAAGGCGTGGGCAAACTCCTTCAGACTCTCAAGGGGCGCTGTGAGGTGATTGTGTGGACGGCTGGGACACGAGACTACGCCCTGGACGTCATCCGCATCATCGACCCGTATTTTTCCATTCAGCACTGCATTTACCGCCATCCGATGTGGTGGAACGGTGAGATAGGGTGCACGAAGGACCTGCGCATGCTGGGCAGGCCGATGGAGCGTGTCGTCTTGATCGATAACACCCCTGAAGTGTTTCGTGCCAATTCCGATCACGGCATCCTTGTCAGTGATTTTTTGGGACGAGAGTCGCTTGGGGGGCGAACGGATCGCACACTTGGTGTACTGGCCGATATCTTTGAGTATGTGCTGTCGCACCTGACAGACCCGAAGACCAGCGATGTGTTCGCGAGCCATCGGCTCAGCCGACGCACTTTCCGTTTAGATGGGAAGAGGCGCGTAGAAATTTACACAGTTATTGGAGACCGTCACGACTCCTGTCGGATATAGGACCAACAAAGGGATCACTAGAATGACCTCGTTACTCTTCTCTTTCAAAAAAAATATATCCCACACTCAGAAAAAAACAACCCGAAACAATCAAGCTCGTGCAATGACAAGAGAGTGGTGGAGCAGTAGAAAAGAAGGAAAAGTCGCTGAAAGGCACATGGTTAACCGAAACCTCTCAGAGAGGATCATTCAAAGCAAGCAAGATAAGCAAAGATTAAAATGAAAAACAATGAACGAATGGTAATAGTAGAATTTAATTTTTGAAGCTGACCAGAAAGAAGATGGAAACAGACTGTACGTTTTCTTGTGTGAGAAGAATTACTACTATGATTTTTCAAAAGGGAAAGTTGGTCGTGCTTCAGAGTTCACACGAAGGATAAGTATGTCTGTTTGTTTCCTAAACTCTCATGATAAGCCTGAAATTGTAATAGATTTTGTGCGGATTCTAATGGGAGTATTTTTCTAGGTCTTTTTCTATTTTTTTTTGTTTTTTCTTTTCAGTGTAACAATGAACGAGACCGCAAGCAATGCAGCACTGTCGTGCTGATGTAATGTTTATTTTGTTCTGAGATCTCTTTGTGTTGATTTTTTCCCCCTTTCTACTCTCCTACGAAATATCCGGTGCTGTGGGCTCACATTTTGCTGACTCTTTCTGGATGTGAATGAACCACACGAAATGAATGGCACACGTCAGGAGGGCCATTTCTACGCCAGAGCGTAGACAATGTTGATCGAGTGAAACGTATGCGCGTTATGCGATATGGTTTATAATTATATTTTTGATCGTGTACAATTACTGTTCCTCTTTTCTAAAACTCGAAATTCTCATCCACACCAACAACTAAAGCTTTAGCAATCGTAAAGCGGTAACAGTGTCGTCAGGCAGTCGGTGGAAGTTAAGTTATGAGATGCGCTGCTGGTTCCATACCTCGGTCTAGTATGCTTTTTTTTTTCTTTTCTCGTTTTATTGTATCTTCTTCCTGTTTATGTGTTTTTGTCTGGGCTGAATCGTGCGTCTCGTTTTTCATAGTTGTTTCAGGAACCCACTTATTGGAGCTCCACTAAGATCTTCTTAAAGTTTTTTTTTCGTGGTTTGTTCGTTTTTTTTCTATTTCGACGTACTCTCGTGTAATATTTGGTAAAGGTATCTCTCCACGGACGGCTATTTTTCTCTTCTGTTCGCTTAGTCGAAAAACTTTACTTTGTTTTCATTTGTCCAAGAAGATAAACAAGGAAAAGCTAATAGAATAAAAAATAAAAAGGAAAACCACAACAAATACAAGTGTAAATAAGAAGTGTATATATATATATCCACACACATATATATATATATATATATATATCTACGAAAGAAAATCTACTCGTTCAACAAATTTTTACTTTTGTTTACTCGGAACCTGGCGAGAACCCCGTCGCACACCCAAACTACACTGCAGTGGCTTCGGTTATAGTTACTCGTTGAGAAGAGAAAACATTTCCCTCTTTTCTTTTTCTTTTGTGGATCCTACTATTCACTATTTAGTGAAACTTCAGATTCACGTTTTTTATTATTATATCGAGCCTTCTTTGACATTGTTATTTACATCTATTTTGTATTTTTATATATTTTTTTGATCTACGTTTCTTTTTTTTTTTTTTTTGTACATAAATATTTATATAAACACCATTTATACCATATATACTGAATATATATACAAGATACGTACACACTTCATAAACTGAAGAATTACTTTTTTCTATTATTCTTATATCGCCACACTTTATACTCTCCTTTATAAAGGTGTATACGCACGTCACTTATCGCGCGGTCCTCCACACCAATTAATAATCTGAGGGTTACCTTTCGTTTACTCAATTGGATTTTTTTTAAGTACGAAATAAAGAAAAATCACGAAATACTTGAAACGTATACCTTCAGGGGAGAAAAACTCTCATCTTGTTGATAAATATATTTTCGTGGCTCCCCTTCCCGCACTCTTTCTTTCATTAAACGATTGTGCGACTTTTATTGAAATTTCTTTTTCTCTGGGACAATCGTTTCTCATTGAGCGACCTTGAGAAGGAAAACCTTATCCCCAAGCGAAACACAGAACGAAACATCAAAAAAAAATAATAGAAAGATCTAGTACTGTGTATCCATAAAGTGAAGTTGGTCTGGCCAGACGCAAGATTCCAGGAGAACAAACAAGCAAACAAACAGACAACGCTACCACTCAGAAACACGCTATACCTTCGTCTACAAGGATATCTACAAGTTTCTACTAAGCTCTAACACCACTACCTACAATTTAACAGTACCCCCTTTTTTATTGTCGCTTTTTACCTTGTCGTCGTAGATACCCCTCTCGTTGAATTCTTCAATTACATTAGAGTTGGGCTCAGTTTATATATATATATTGAACTTTCTTTTTTTAATTTTTGTTTACGCAACTGACTCTGACCACAAAACGAGCTGGGACTTCAAAAATTGTAGATTTCTTTTTTGAGTTCATACTGTGACTAAAAGCAGAAATACACACGAAAACGAACATACAAGAAACCTTTCGCCACTTTGTTATCCATATACCAACTCCCACAAATATAAGCCCATTGTCTCAGAGGACCGGAGGAAAGCACAAAAATCGAAGCATCGAAGAACCGCCCACGGAATCCAGAATGATGCGTCCACTTTGCACTTCTACGGAGTGGTGTGCGGCAAACCCGTCCAGCGATGCGGACACCATTCTGCCCCCGACAACAAAGGTGTGCAGCTCTCGAAATCCCACTCCACCCTCGACCGCACTGGGCCGGCGACCGCTGTCGATCCATCTGAACCGGCTCAGCTCGCGTGCAGGGCCGAGTGAGCGCCGCGGCTTCAGCCCGTCCAGCCGGCAGCGACCGCCTTCGTCCTCCGAGCTTGGCGACGGTACGGGATTGCTGCGGCCCAACACGGGGCTCGGCACCGCAGCTGTGTCGACGACGGCAACCATGAGCGGGAAGTTTGCGACCCTTCACAGCCGCAGCAGCAGCAATCACCCTCACCTTCCCAGCCACTTTAACGCCAGTGGGACACCTGGGACCAGCGTCACCAACTTCAACCTGGTGCCGGTCAACAAGGTACCGAGCCAGAACAAGCTGCGGTCCCCCACGCCGTCGCTCATGACCTTCTCCTTCGAGGAAAGCATTGCAGGCCCACCATGCGCCTTCACCAGCCGCCCCCTCACTCGCCAGGACAGCCTTACGGAGGCCTTACGGGTGTCCATGTCCGGGACGACGCCTCAGCACCGGGGCACAGAAGAGGGCTCCGGCCCGGAGAGCACCACATCCCCCACGCGCCACCTCAGCCGACACCGGCCCGCCACGCACGCCCGCACCTACAGCAGCACCTACGCGGTCGCCCGCTCCCCCGGGCAGCCGCTGTTGGGCAGCCGCACCTCCTGTGGAGTGGAGGGGGACCCCGACCCCGCCAGCGTGACGCTCGACTGCGACGCGGTGCTGCTGTTCAGCTCCCCTACGGCACTGGAGGAGTGCTGCAGCGGGGCCACCTTCTTCGCCCTCTCTTTCCAGCCCGAACTGCACGAGATGGAGAGCAGCCCTGCCGGCGGACTCGTTCCTACACGGCGCGGCGTCCCCGGCGCGTCTCGGCTGCCCTGCCCGCTGGTGTGTGCGGCGGGTCGGCAGACCGGAGACACTGAGGATGGCGCGCTGTGTTTGAGCGAGTGGCCGAGCCTGATGCTGGAGCAGTCCCCGGCGATGGAGTGGGTGACCGGCGGAGCGGGCAAGTGGGAAGTTTTATGAGAAGCTGGCGTAGAAACCTTACCACGCGGTGCTCGAGGAATGCGGCTGCCAAAGGAGAGATGAGAAGGAGAAATGATCCTCACAGTGCGGTGCGGCATTAATCGCAGTCGAAACCATGAAAAACGATACATGAATCAATAAGAGCGAAATGTTGTTATACACCCTACACATCTGTTTCAATATTTCATATTTTATTAATGTATCCTTTTTCTCTCTTGCATATATAAAAGAAGCAGAAAACTTCGAGAGAAGTTTAGTACTTCTCCACTAACATGCAAGAAATCGGAGCAATAGATGAGCCATTTTTTTTGTTGGTGTTGAAGTATGCGGCATCTACACTATATCTTTGTTTATGGTTTATCTCTATATGTACCTAACTATTTATTGTGTTTCCATCTATATGTGTATATATGTATGTAAACATAAGTAATTAAGTGAAATCAGTTTTTTTCCCAATGGGTGTTCTAGGAAAAGCTGCTTTGTAACTCGGTGAAGTTGAAAGATAGACATCAGAGAAAAGAAAAATAGGAAGTAAGAATTGAAGCCCCAAACTGATGTCTAAACTTCTGAGCGTATTATTATTATTGTTCACATATTTTACATTATACGAATTTTGAGTTTTCATATCCTCTGATTTTCGATGAATGAGGATATCGTATCACTGAGCGAGGGCTCCAGCCCTTTCTACGCTGTTTTTTTAATTTCCGGAATAAGAAAACTAAGAATGAAAAGTGCTGTACTTTCACTGTTTCTTCAACGGTATTTTTATCGCTATACATTATTATTGTGCTTTATGATAATCTTGGCATAAATTCCTGTTGGAGGATATGCATTCTCTGTGAGCTGCAAACAACGTACTCCTTTTTGTACTTTTATGAAGAATCGCTGTCTGTTCTTGATTACAACACTATACGTGCGCATATGTCTGTATGTCCCCTCTCCTTCTCCAGAAGAGCACTTGCTTCATGGTGTTGTCCGTATTGCACGTGCATAGGTTCTGACGCAGTAAGGCTTGCTGTCCAACATTTATTTATCTTTATTTATTTTTTTTTTCTTCAAACGGAGCATCATATGGATGCTTCCGATATGAATGACAGAGGTGCACAGGGCGTACAATCACCCCTTGACATGCCTTCTCTTTACAAGCCACAAGAGATCCTTTTTGTTGTCTTTTTTTTTTTTTAAAGGAAAAAATAATAGTTTACATTTTTTTGTTGTTTCGATTCTACCGACTTCCCAATGTCATTGTTTTTTTTTTTTGTTTAAAATTTAATATTTTTTTCGGTTCACCTTTACTTTGTTGGTCTTCCTGCCAGGTAGAGAGAGTCGTCATGACATTGCTCCATAGTAAAACACAAAATTGTTATGATTCTCTCACAATCTTCTTCTGGAGTCTTGAGAAGAGAATCCACTTCCACTTACAAGAGCAGTTAATGGATGCTGTGCTGTTCGATTTAATGAATACTGGCGACCCACACTGAAAAGTTAATAGGAAACCTGCATTTTTTTGACGATGGAAACTCGTCCCATAAAAAAAAAGAGAAGCAGAAAACAAAAGGAATGCGCTAACGATTTAGTGATCATTTCGTCCTTGGTAATACACAGATAGTGCTTTGTTCGGTAAATTTACTTCAACAACAATGAATGAACGGAGTAAAAGAAGAAAGTAACGAAAGAAAGAATATGACGATGATTCACGCGTCAAGAGATAAGACACATAATGCTCGCGGAATATGTGCATTAAAAAGTATTCAACCACAAAAATTTTTCTATCTTTTCTACAACTGATAACACGGATGAGTAAACTGCCCGATTCGTATTAACTGTGACGCCACCATTGAGTGCTCTGCGCAGGTGTGTTGCTCTATACCACACAATTAAATTTGATCTCTCTTTTCAACAATAAATACAGCAATAAATAAAACAATTGAGTCACTCTTGTGCACAGAAGCCGTTCCATTTCTTTTTTTTTTTCTAGGCCACCATGAATACGGAAATCGAAGACTTGACTCAAGTGTGTGAGTTCAATGTCCATCGCACACAGCTCGTGGACTGGGACACCTTTGGAGAGCCGAGGATGGTGCCAACCTCCAACTCTCGCAATGCCAGCCGGGCACCTGGACCTAGAGCGCATGGCGGAGGCCCCGGGGCTAACCGAAGTAAGAGCGCTGGATATAAGATAGATACGAACGTCGATCGTGGCCGGCTTCTGAACTTCAGCATGGAGCAAGAGCGAGAGCGGCGGCGTGCGGACCGAGCTCTCCACCAACCGCGGAATCAAGACATGCATAAGCCCAAGGTAACGGCCCCCTTGCAGAACTATCATCTCAATCAGCTTGCCAAGCCGAAGGTGCTGCCCGTGGAGGAGGAGCCCGTGCCATCGCCCCCAGCCCCTCGGCCGAAGCTGAAGCACTGCACCCCTACCATTACCCAAAGCACGGCGGTGGCTGCCCACCGAAGCCACACGTCGCCACTCGCTCCGCCGCCGAGAAACGCTGCAGCGCCGGTGCGCCCGCCTCCGGCAGTGGCCGCCGGCCCATCCCGCACCCCCGTGCCGACCACCCCCGGGCCCTCTGCCTCGCTACCGCCCGGCGTGTTGCGGCAGGCTCGCGACTTGCTCCACGCCGCGACGCCGCCGACCCGCAGCACGGTCAGCCAGTGCAGTGGCGTCACCGCCCTCAAGGCGGCCGAGCAGGAGGCAAGGGAGAAGACACTGCACGACCACGGCGCTGCCTGGAACGCGCTCACGCATCCCCGCGCCACCATCCACAGCACGGCACCGCCCTCGATCGCCATGCCGACGTCGACCGATGCCGAGGAGTCGGGCAGCCGCTTGGCGCTCACGCAGAACTCCACGGAGCCTCCGCACCGCCGTGCCGCCAGCACCCCGGCCTCGACGCAGGCGAAGCGCGAGCGGCACGTCCACATCGACCCCGCCGCCGCCCTTCCTGCTGAGCAACAGAGTCTGATGGAGAACCCAAGCCAGAAGTGTCCGTACACCTTCAAGGTAGAGTCGAAAGCGGCAGCTTCAGCAATCGATCGTGAGGCCCTCGAAGTGGAGCGGCTGCAGAAGGCGAAGGCGGATGCCGACATGACGTTGGAGACGATTCCGGACCCGCCCGTCAAGGTGGTGACGCGGCGCAACCGCCGCGACGACCCGCGCCAGCAGTGGCCCCCCGCGGGTTTCACGGACAGAAGCAGCGACGGTGATAGCGGGTACTCGCCAGCGGTAGTGGTGGTCCGCCGCGCTAAAGGGGATGCGGAGATCAATGGGAAAAACATAAAGAATAGGAAGTCAAGCAAACGTCGTAAGCTGTAAGCCCGTACTACGGAACACAGAAAAGCGTTAAGAGGTATAGTGTTCGGAGCTCTTCGCGTGTGTCGAGTGGTTGTATATGAGTTTCATTTTCGCTCTTTTTTTTTTTTCTGTACATAAATGGCATGAACGACAAAAAATAAACGTAGTAGTGATCAAGCAATTTTGAATAAAACGTGCATTAATAACAAGTCAACGTATTTTTCTCCTTATTTTTATGGAAGGCGAGGGAAAGAAATACACATAAAGAGGGAAAAAAAGAGCTCTACAGCTTCACTCCCGTGTCAACAACAGGGTAACTAGTAGGGTAATTAGAAATTTGCCAACCGGACGTGGCTCTTTTTGTTTCTTTGCTGTTTTTTGTCTTCCTACGACCCTACTACACTGTACTCCCCTGCTACGGACCACGTCAAGAGCCGCAGAAAAGTCTTGCTGCTTCTTGTGTCCGAAACCTTGATGAAGCAACAACTATTGAAAAAAAAAAAGAAGGAGCGATAGTTAAATGATGTCTCAGGCGGTGTTGTAAATTTTTATTACTTTTTGTGAGAAAGAAAAAGCAGAATATTTTTGAGAAGGATATGGCTGAGGATGGTGCGGAATCTGCTCTTGCTAAAATTTGTTGGTTTTTGTCTGACTAACGTGTACTTTCTTTCGCTGTAAAAGTAGAATACAAACTCACAAAATTTCTGAAAGCTTTATATATATAGATACAGTGAGATTTATCTTTCGTTTTTTATTTTTTATTATTTGAATCACAGAAGTAGTCAAGATAACATATCAATATATACGGTTTAGATATTCCTTTGGTAGACTATCCAAGACTTATCCGTTTCACCAATTGCTATTGGCACGGTAGACACCAACGGGCGGTTAGCTTCCTTCTCTCCTTACTACGAGTGAGATATGGGCTGCGCGCCGTCCAACGAATTTGTGCCTCCTCCAGAGGCTCCGGATGTGCCGTTTGATTTGCGCGACCCGCAGGGAGACTTCGACAACAACAGCGGTGGTGGGATGCCGGACCACGACGAGGCGGCCACGCACTACCCGAACAACCAAGACCCCTACTCGCCATCACCGGGAGCATATCCTCCACCCACCGGGGCCAAGGACGACGGCGGCGTGCCGATGATCTACAAGCCCTCGCCTGCCGCGGGCCGACGGAAAGAGGAGGATGTCATTCAGGTCAAGCTGCTCGGTAAGGAAAAGTACATTGTGGAGTACGGCGCGCTGGCGATGGACGACCGCACTAAGGAGGAGAGCCGCGGCACGCTGCTGCTCTTCTGCGATCGCCTCACGGAGGACGTGACCTTCTCGTACCGTGACAGCAGCACTGGGACCGTGTTCGCCCGCACCTTCACGGACCAAGAGCTCACCGAGGCCAAGGACGAGTCGGGGATTCCATTTTCATGGGCTCCCTTCTTTAAGTCCATTGCCGCTGCGGTGCTGAAGTCCAAGACTTTGATTAGCGCAGCCACCAGCTCCACGAAGAAGGAGGTGTCCTTCACCGTGACCAGCTCCAAGGAGCCAGGCTCATACATCTTTCGTGTGGCGATGCACGTTGTCTCCGACGGACTTAGCCCGGATCCCAAACTGATTCACCAGTATGTGACGGAGCCGCTCTCTCGCCTGCTTCGAGCGAACCGCGCTCGGAGCAACGGCCATCCGAAGGAGCGCGAGGAAAGCCGTATCGAGTGCGAGCTGAGCTCGTCCTCGGCATCCATCCGAAAGTACAAGGCCACCATCGACCGTCTTCTCCCGCTGATTCAGCCCCTGCGGGAGGAGTCCGCGATCCGCTCCAACGCCGCCATGTCCTCGGGCCGGGCGGTGCGAGAGAAGGAACGGGCCATCCGAGTGCAGCGCGACTGCCACACCAAGAAACATCCCTTAGATCGCGTGTATGAGGACGGCGGAGCGCAGTTCTTCCGGCATGTCCCGTGGTCCGTGGAGCACCACCCGCACGAGGAGGAGCCCGACGACACCCTCTCCTTGTGCATTCGAGAGCTGTTTCCGCTTCGGCAGGGGATGACACTGGAGATGATCACCTCCGTTCTCGATCGCCCCGACTTCAAGCGGCTTGTCGAGTACAACGCGAACCGGCAGGTTGTGACAGAGGCACTGGAGATTTTCAAGGGTATCGATCGATGGAACTACGACACCATCCAGTTAGAGATCATCACAAACGGCAATGCGCTATTTTACACCACCTACCTACTTTTCTACAAGCTGGATCTCGTCCGCGAATTTAACCTGGATGACCAAGTACTGCGGAACTTTCTGGTGGCGGTGCAGTCTGCGTACCACCCCAACCCTTATCACAACGCCATGCACGGGGCGGATGTGACGCAGATCAATTACTACATCATGATGGTCGGCGGGCTGGCGGAGAAGTGTGGGCTCAGCAAAGAGGAGATCCTGGCCAGCCTCATCGCGGGGGCGGTGCACGACTTTGATCATCCAGGGCTGAACAACAACTTCCACAGCCGCACCAACGCCTTCTTGGCGACGCTCTACAACGATCGATCTATTTTAGAGAACCATCACGTTGCGTGCACCTTCGAGCTTCTGGAGCACCCGCGGTACAACGTGCTGGCCCCTCTAACCGATGAGCAGCGCCAGATGGTGCGAGAGACGCTGGTGGAGATGGTTTTGGCCACGGACATGGGGAATCACGGGAAGATCTTCAAGCAGTTTCAGATGCGTGTATCGGAGCCGAAGCCGTGGAATACCGACAAGGAGGACATCCGGCTGGCGCTGTCCATGTCCATCAAAATGGCCGACATCTCGAATTGTGCGAGGCCGACCCACATTTACGCGGAATGGGCGAAGAACATTTCGAAAGAGTTTTATCTCCAAGGGGACGCCGAGAAGGCCCTTAATCTGAGCATTTCGCCCTTCATGGATCGAACCAAGGAGGAGGAGGAATTTCCTGATGGACAGGTGCGGTTTATGATTTACATTGTGCAGCCGATGACGGAGGCGCTAGCAGCCTTCTTGCCTTCCATGAGTTTTGCAGTGGATTTGTGTAGAGAAAACCAGCAGTACTGGACCCGGCTCAACAATGGGGCCAAACCGTAGAAGCCAAAGGAAGCGGAAGCAGTTCAGGAAGCATGTTTAAAGGAATAGGATGACCATGCAAAAGAATAATGAGTCCCAATCACGCGTTCACTTTTATTGGATTTCTCTTTAGGTTGTAAATTAGTAGGATTATTCTTTATTATCATCCTTATTATTATTAGTATAAGTGCTACTCCTTTTTTTTTTTGTTTGCGGTTCGGACAGTATTTCGGATCGGCAAGAGAACTTCAACGAAAGATTTATCTGAGAACTGAGCACGGGGTGTAACGGGCCCGCTCTCGTACCTCCCGTAGTGATTTCATATCTTTAAGATGGTGATAAAGACGTGATTTTATTATTCTGTGATGCTCCCATTCTGAAAAGAAGAGATTTGCCACATAAAACATTCACAAAAAAAAAAAGTGAGAAGAAGAATAATGAAAAAAGTGGGTCACAACATCACACGCGGAGGAGTTGCCTTCCAATAAGACATCAGGGATGAGAAACATGGATTTCTTCAATGAACTGTTGTTCGCTTCGCAGTTTGTCTCTCTTTCTCTCTATATAACTGCAGAGTCCTTTATTAGTCAGTATATGAAGGCATTCTATATTTCTTAGGACTGGGACAGGTGAAAAATGAAAGGAGAACCACAACAACGACAAGAAGAAAAAGTAGAAAGGAATGACGGTTTGGCGGCGGAATACACAATCTGTACCATACGCATGCTGTAAAATCGTTATGTTTCCGCCCGTTTGGCTCTCCCTTGACTCCTTGCAGCGGTTTCTTACCACTCTCTTTTTTTAGCTTCGTGCAATATATATATATATATATATATATCTTTATTGCGTTGACAAGGAGGAGTCGCATAAGTAACGCGACGAATGATATCAAGAAGAACTGCTGTTCTGCCAGAAAATGGTGGAACCTCGTGCTCTTGCCCCGTTCCGGGTGAAATATATTATTTAGTTACTCTTTTATACTCGTTACTATTTTGCTTTACGATCAGCTGTATCAAACGTTAGAAAAATAAAATTACGCTACTGTGCGATACACATACGGATTCACCTGTTTTGTCAAACGTTTTATCCTTTTTTTTCTGTCTGTTTGCAATCTTCTCGTCCTCCATTTTTTTTCTTTTTTTCTCGGAACTCCGTAGAAAACAGTGAACACTTGGCGAGTCCAGGTTATATCTTTTCCTCGTGCTGCTTCCTCATGTTTTGGGATTTCCCCTCTGTCTTCGCCTCAAGCCGGATGCCAGAGATGGATATCAGGGAGAATGAGGAGCAGTACCAGATCACCGCCAGTCTCCCCCAAGTGCGTAAGGACAGCGTTAAGGTGACACCGGAGCAGGACCACACGATATGCATTGCTGGCGTACGAGAGTTTACCCAGCCAGAGGAGCAGATGGGCTACCGAACCCTTATGAAGGAGCGAGTCCCTGGGAGTTTCCAACGATGCGTGCGTCTGCCTTCTTGCTTCGCACCGGATCACATCAAGGCAGAAATGCGCAAAGAGGAACTAACTCTGTGGATTCCCAAGCGCGATCACGCTAACAACGCCCGCTTGAATGCTGTTGAAGTGATTCATTCCGAGTAGGAAAGATTGAAGCGAAAGAGTGTGCTTCGGAAGGACAACGTCACATGTGTGCGTCTGACTTCCTTTCGCACGCTTTCTCTGTATTTCTCTCTCTAATTTTGGAAATTTACAGAGTCTGCCTATCTAGAACTGTGAAAGTGGTGAGCCGACTCTCAGCCGACGCACCCTTAAGAGGATTCAAGGTATTATTATTTTTTTCTTATTTTTGTAAAACTGTCACGACTCAACTATATATCTATACTATTATTATTATTCCGCGCAACACTAAATTTAGGTTTCTCTCCTTCCGTACATTTTTCATGTGCTTTATTGGAACAGCTCATTCATCGCCGGACATGAGGTCAGCTAGAAGTTACGTTATGAAGCAATGAGCTCTATAATAAATCTTTACTTCTCTATTTTTCTTACGTTTTCTTCCTGTTTTAAGGTGAATAGCTTGCAAAGATGCCCAAGGGAAACAACGCGATCCCCCATACCCACCGGAAGAAGCACTGGAACCCATGCTCTTCTCAGAAGGGTAACGTGAAGACCTTCCTGAACCAGCCGGCTCAGAAGATCCGCCGTCGCCGCCTGCGTCTCGTGAAGGCCAAGAAGGTGTTCCCACGCCCTCTTCGCGCTCTTCGCCCCCAGGTGAACTGCCCCACGGTGCGCCACAACATGAAGAAGCGCCTCGGCCGCGGCTTCACCCCTGCTGAGCTCGCCGCCGCTGCGATCAAGCCCCGCTACGCCGCCACCATCGGCATCCGTGTGGACGCTCGCCGCAAGAACAAGTCGGAGGAGGGCCTCAACATCAACGTTCAGCGTCTGAAGAACTACATGAGCAAGCTGGTGCTGTTCCCCATCAACCACAAGAAGGTGCAAAAGGGTGAGGCTTCCGACGCTGAGTGCAAGGCTGCCAAGCAGGATCGCTCCCGCGACATCTCCGCCGCTGTTGGCGGACTTGTGCGTCCCGCGGCGGAGGCCCCTCGCAAGATCACTGCTGAGGAAAAGAGCAAGAACGTGTACAATTTCCTCAAGAAGAACCACTCTGCTGTGCGCTTCTTTGGTGCTCGCACCGCCCGCAAGGCTAAGCGCGAGGCCGCCAAGGAGTCCACCAAGTAAGTTGATCTTCGTGCTTCGCGCCGTGGCGTTCGAAATACTTGCCTTTTATTTCTTTATTTCATTTGAATAAACGATGTTGTCTGATCTCTGAGTTCTTGTCTGATTTGTCTGTCTTCGTTACAGACTGTGCTGTCCGTGTTGAATAAGAATGGTGTTGGACGGAGTCATATCTTCCCTTCCTCTTCCCTGTTTACTGCTTTTATCTCTCTCTTATTCTAGCTTAGTGATAGTTTTGTCTGGGTTGGCTGCCCTTTGCTCAACCTCAGCAGCTACTGGGCATCAACTTCACAGACTAGGTCCTGGCGTTCAGTTAAAATTCTATACCTTTTTTTGCTTGTACTTGTTTCTACAAAGGTGGTGAGTGTTTAGCATTTCAATTTTTAGTATACTTATCTCTCTATATATAGTTATTGATTATTCGTTGGGCTCCATCAGTTTTATCTCTCGTAGCAAACCACTGAGGATTAAAACGCTTCGGTGGATTGCGGATTAGTTATTGACGCGTCGGTGGAAATGAACCGCTTTCAGGAGTTTCTGGTTGGCGACTCCGACGCCGACTCCGAGGAAGAAATGCCGCGAGTCACGCACATCGTCCCCACCTCAGAACCGGTCCCAACAACGGTAGAGTCCCGTAGTGCGGGCCCATCGAGTTTTAGTGCCGCCGCAGAGGAGCCGGGGCGACACCCTTCCCCAGAAAGGAAGACTGGGAAGGAGCAACCCTCCACCCCCACCGCCTCAGCACCTACACTGACGCCAATGCCTGCCGCGCGGGGTACCGAGGCCGGCCCGGGCCGCTCGATCTCCTTGTCCACCGGCTTTGCCTTGCCGGTACTGACGTCGACTTCGCCGCCCGACTCTGAGGAGGGGAGAAAGCGGACCGACGTGGTGGCGGCGCCGCGAGGGGTTTCGTTTGCACCGCCGTCCCAAAAAGACGAGCCTGAGAATCGAAGCGAAGAGTCTCAACGACGCACCACTGCCGTTGTTCCTGCTCCGAGCAGTAAGACGGTGGCCCCTTCACCGACAGAGACAGCTGGTGCCCAGTCGGTTCCGGCTGCCGACTCCGACCCCGGTACTGGACTACAGCAGAGAAGCGCTGCACCGCCACAGCGCAAGAAGTCCTTTTGTTTGTGCTTTGGTGGAGACAGTGATAGTGACGCTGAAGAGCGCCTCGTCGCTCCTGCAGTACAGCCTGTGTCCGGCACGTCACCCGCACCACCTCCTATCGAGGCGGCACCGCAGACGGACGCGGGTCCATTCTTCTCCGCTTCAGCCGAACCCGAGGCAGAGACCGCCGAGCCCATGGAGAGAGAAGAGGGGAACAACACGCTTGGCGCGGATACAGCACCGCGAGAGCCTCACTCTGCGTTGAGCTCTCCCGACTCTCCAACTGCACGGAGAGTCGCAGCAACATCTCCGAAGGTGTCCAAGGACCGTATTAGCAAGAGCGCTACTGTGTCGACCCCCCTGCGGCGCTCCACACCCGTGCGGCGCGAATCCCCGAAGGACTGGGAGGTGGACGAGAGCCTCAGCCCCGCGGATGAGCTGACGCCGACGCCATACTCACGAAGCGAGCTCCCGAAAGGGAGCGGTTGCAAGGCGGGCCACCACGAGCGCCGTGGAGCTCAACCCTCTCATCCGCACCAGCTCGTAGGGGGCCAGGAAGGGCGGTCGGAGGAGGATAGTGCAGGGCCTACGCCATGCAGCTCCCACGGCACTGGCCGCTCTCCCGCTCTCGAGAGCGGACGGCAGGCGACACGCCCCCGACGCGAGCCGACCTCGCCTTCCGCCGCCCCAGAGAGCTCCACCTCTTCTGCGAAGCGAAAGTCCTACGATAGCCTGCTGCACCTGCCGCACTACCAGCGGCGCATTCTGCTGGATCAGCGGGCGAGAGAGCGGGAGGAGGAGAATGCGGTCCTTCGCGACGTGGAGTGGCGGGACATGACATTTCGCCCACGCATTTACCACCCGGAGCAGCGGCGGCGGTTCGACGCCGAGGAGGAGCCCTACCTGTCGGACGAGGAGAACAGCTGCCGGAGCGAAGAGGAGCGCGCCGGGCGACGACGACGAAACCTTGTCATCGACGATGCGACGGTGGACTCTATCTTTCAGCGGCTGTACCAGCACCGCACCCGCCACGTGGCCAACACGACCTACGCCCCGGAGACGTACTCCTTCACGCCCACCATCACGTCCTTAGCGCAGCGCTACGGGAGGGCGGCGGCTGGAAAAGATGTAGTGGAACGGCTCTACCGCCCACGAGCGAGTGAACGGGTCCCCACGGCCGGTGGATCGCCACGGGGATCCGAGAGGGCTGCGACATGGCACGCGATGGACGGCCAGATGCCGACTGCCAGGAGCTCGAGTGCGGCGACGACCCACACCTCCAGCGCTGCGTCATACTCCACGCCGAAAAGAATGGGAGTAAGGGCGTCGTCTGATATTCTGACCCCGGTCTCCGCGGTGCAGCGTCGCTCGCGGCGAGCGCCATACAGTAATTTCTCCGACTTGGACCGCCCGTTGAATCGCTGCTCAAAGTACCTCGCGGCCTCGCGTGTTCCATTCTTCACTGAAAAAGACTCTCACCAGCCCTGCCACCGTACGCCCTTCGCAACGGTGGTTCGGGAGCCGCAGGTGAACGTCAGCCGGCGAAGCGGGTCCACACCATACGGTGTAGACAATGACTCATAGAGAACTCCATTCTGAGGAATAGGTGTGTATGACGCGCTGTAGGTGGAACAATGCCGATAGCGAGAGCTACGTGTGTGTGCGCTACAGTAGGGTAGCACTGTATATTTGGAAGTTCTACAGCATAGAGGGAAAAAAAAGCAAACGAACCACTAATCCATACGATTCATCTTTACTATTACTCTTATTTCATACGAGAAGAGAACAGAAGTGATTCAACTTCCAATGAACCTGATGCGAATGATAGAGACGTATGGACGCACTATGCGTATCAGCTATCTGGAATCGCACCACTGAATCATCACATCTTCTCTTCTTCTTTTTTCTTCTCCGCAGCGGAACGACGGTCTTCGTTGTTGCAGCAACTAAGTCTCTCATTCGAGAGGAAAGAAAAGTGTTTTCTTTTTTTTTTCAAAAGCTTAGCGTACGAGTCCAGAAGTGTTTGTCGTTTGCCAGACGTAGCGAACAAGAGAAGCTTCTTTCAACGGTCCAACCCCCCTATTAGGAATCCCCATCTAGCCTCAAGTGTTAATCTTCTCTTTCTAAATATTGGTGGTTAACTTTTTCAACTATTTCTTTCCTGCCGCAAATTAAAGTATTTAATTCAAGCAGCCCTGCCTGTAGTGTGATTTTCTCTTCTCGATGCTCGTGTCACTGTTTCATCCCCCTCAGGCCTCGCAGAACTTCTTCGAGTGCTCGCATTGCCGTGAAGCCCAGTCAACGCACCTTCTGATTCACTGCGCGACGTGCAGCAAAGCCACATGTCCGAACTGCATTCGTGGGGTATACCCCAGTCGAGATCGTCTCGGCGTGTGCAAGCGATGCCCCCTGCCACACACGATGATGGCAGTAGCACCAATACCACCGACGTTCATTTGCGGCCGCTGCCAGGTCTCTTTTTCGTCTCTCCTGACGGGTGCGGGGGATGCGCCAGCGTTTTTTTGTGCGCACTGCGGCACGCCAATCTGTATAGGGTGTTTCCCCAGATCGTTTGAATGTGGGAGTCTGTGCTGCAAGCAATGCTGCGCCACACCTTTGCGCTGGAGCGATAAGGGAATTCGCCAGCAGATTGACGAAGGCTTACTGGCGGAGCTGTACAGCGGCTCCATTTCTTCGACAGTGTCGAGACTTCCGACGAAGGCGCCAGCCGCCGTCACGAAGTACACGCAGCTGACAGGGAAGACGTTTATTGGGAAGGGTGCGCAGGCGATTGTGTACAAGTGCCAGACCAAAGATGGCGAGCAGGTCGTATCGAAAGAAATGACGTTTACCGATGACGAAGACTTTGAAGAGCAGAGAGTGCAGGCAGAGCGAATGAAGCTCTTGTCCCACACGCACTTGATCCGGTACCTCGATGTCATCTCGGATCGTGTTGCTCGGACGATACACATCATCTTGCCGTACTACTCGAAGGGAGATCTAAAACAGCTGATCTTTGATCATAAAGGGGCGGTCCCTGTCTTCCAACTGTGTTCGCTGACCTTGCAGCTTACCACTGCGCTAGTCTACCTCCATAACCAGAGACCCGCGCTGGTGCATGGCGACGTGAAGCCAGAGAATGTCTTGCTCCTCAACAATGAGGAACAGGTGCTTCTGATGGATTTGGATTTGTGTTGTGAAGAGGATCGCCCCGTCCCAGGAAGCTCTATCCGCGGCACGCTGGGTGGCAAGGCGGAGCGGGCCTACACGTGCGAGTACTCCGCTCCGGAGATCCGACAAGGGTGGCGCCGAACACCCAAGGCGGACATCTTTAGTCTCGGCGTAGTGACGTACGCTCTCGCGGCACTCCCATCGGAGATCTTTCTCACGTACAAGGGGAACGCCCTGCTGCTCTCGGACGAGGCGTGGGAGAAAGATTTTCATGCTCTCGATCGGCTGATCCGCACCGCTATTCAACGGCGCTGCAGCAGCTACCCTAGAAGCCTCGTGGATCTGATTATGGATATGCTGCGGTATCGTCCGGAAGATCGGCCCACCTCCAGTGAGGTGGAAAGCCGTCTGTCAGACATTATGATGAGTCTACTGGAATAGCTCGAGGACTGCATCGCCATCGAACGAAAGAAGCCCACATCACCTACATTACTCACGTGAGGAACCTACTAAAGAACCTCTCTAACTTTTTCTATGGAAAGTGAAGTTTTTCGGAGTGGCTTTGGCATGTCAGAGGTGGGAAAGGAAGGTTTTAGACGTGTGGGGTTATCCGTGGAAAGAGTCCTTGTCTGGACGAGACCGTGCACTAAACTAATCCTTCCTTATTATCGATTCAAGTTGCTTTTCAGTGCTTTATGGGAGACAGAGCCGTTCTTTTTGTGTTGGCGTTACCATGACTATCCCTATGCATTTATTACTTTATTTTATTATTTTATTTTTAACGCTTAAAAAAAAGTGTTTAGTTTCATTTTAGATTTTTATTTTCTTTATTGTTTTATTTTTCTTTTATTTCCACTACAAGTATTCTCCCCCACACACTTTCCTTACGATTAGCGTATATTCCTTTTTATTGAATTGTCTCACTTGCTGAAGCACTGGAATACCTATTTGTTTTTTTCGTAGATTCGCATGTCTTCCTTTCTCCCTCTGGCAATGGAGCGCCTCGAGGAGGCGAGCAAGGCGGACCGTGAGGAGAACTACCCGAAGGCCCTCGATCTGTATGTACAGTCCCTCAAGATCTTACAAAAGTGCGTGGAGTACTCGAAGGAAAAGAGCCAAAAGACCGTGATCAAGGAGAAAATGCTCGAAGTTGTGGGTCGCGCTGAACTCCTGCGCAAAGTCGTCGACAACGCCAATAACAATGAGGGTCAGAACACGGACAAAGGGAAGTCCGACTCCGCACCTGCCGGGGGTGGAAAAGGCAGTGACGATCCCTCTCGGTTCCGCGGCGCGCTGGACTCGTGCATTGTGCGGACGTCGCCGAATGTGAGGTGGGACCAGATCGCGGGGTTGGAAGGGGCGAAGGAGGCGCTGCAGGAGTCGGTGGTGCTGCCGATCAAGTTCCCGCAGCTGTTCAAGGGGAAGCGTCGGCCGTGGAAGGGAATCCTGTTGTACGGCCCACCCGGGACAGGGAAGTCCTACCTCGCGAAGGCGGTGGCGACGGAGACGAACGGGACCTTCTTCACCGTGAGCAGTGCGGATCTGCTGTCGAGGTGGATGGGTGAGTCGGAGAAGCTGGTGCGGAATCTGTTCGAGATGGCTCGCGAGGCCGCGGCGGAGACGAAGAAGCCCTCGGTGATCTTCGTGGACGAGATTGACTCGCTGGCGTCGAGCCGCTCCGACGGCGAAAACGACGCGTCTCGACGTGTCAAGACGGAGTTTTTGGTGCAAATGCAAGGCGTGGGGAACGGGAGCGAGGAGGACGGGGTGCTGATGCTAGCGGCGACGAACATCCCGTGGGCCCTGGACAGTGCGATCCGCCGGCGTTTTGAGCGGCGTATTTACATCCCGCTGCCGGACAAGATGGCGCGTGTACAGATGTTCAAGATCCACATGGGGGACACCCCGAACAGCGTGACGGAGCAGCAGTGGCACGCGCTGGCCGAAGCAACAGATTTCTACTCGGGCAGTGATATTGAGAATGTGGTGCGGAATGCACTGATGGAAGGCATTCGCTCCTTGCAGCTGTCGACGCACTTCAAGCGGGTGAATGGACCGGACCCGAAGGACCCAAGCAAGACCATCCCCAACCGAATCGTCCCGTGCTCTCCAGGGGATCCTGACGCCTTTGAGGCGACGATGATGACTCTGAAGGAACCTGAGCTGGTGATGGATCTGCCTGTGAGCTACGCGGATTTCTGTAAAAGCCTGATAACAGCTAAGCCTTCAGTGAATCGTCAGGACCTCGCGCAGCATGAAGCTTTTACTGCCGATTTCGGTCAGGAGGATTAAGTAGCGTTCTAGAATGAGAAGGTTGGTCGCCTCTCTTGTAAATTGTGTTCATCTTCTTCTGGGAGTATATTTTCTTGCGGAGAAAGTTTCTATGTTAGCCTTCTTTGTATCTTATGAAGACTAATGATGAGGTATATGAGTAGCTATATATATATTTAAGTGTCATTCTTTCGTTTTTTTGAGGCGGTGATACTAATCATACGACATGCCGAACAAGCGGCGGAGTGGTTGTCTAACTTTTGAACTACTAAGGAGCATTCGTATTTCGCATTGGAGTGAACTTTCGTTTTTTATTACTACTTCAAAAGTGAAAACCATCGAAATCCAATCCATGAATTAAATTTTGTGTACTTTGATTGTAGTTCATGAAATAATATCACTATATCTCCCTTCTCTCTATATATTTTTAAAGTTTTTACAGCCTCCATATTCTTGTACTTTTTTGTTTTTCCTACTAGTAGCAGCACCGCTCTGAACAACTTGTTGAACATTGATAAAGAAGAAAACCGCGATGGGATGCCCCCGGAACGTATGACAAGGTGTGCCTGCTGTACAGATCCGGGCTCAAGACCATCAAGAAGTACTTTTGAAATTTCAAGGGAGAGCTGAAAGGAAACGTTAAAGCGTGAAACGCGCTCAAGGCAGAGCTTCTACAGTTACCGCCCCATTGAGCGGCTTCTAGAAGCGAAAAGAATGGACAAGAACATTACAGCAAGCTGCAGTGAGAACCCAAAGGACAAATTAGGGAGAGACGGAATGAAATATTTGAAAGAGGACAAAGGAACCGATGAAAAGGATCGCAATGATCCTGAAGCCTCACTAAAATACAATCTCGTACTACTTCGCGATGCCCAGAAACTGTCCAGCGATTGCGGTGAAATTGTCGGTGCCAGCGCGCAACTGTTGGAAGGGATACAACGGTGTAACGATCTTAAAAGGAATATCATTCTGGAAAAGCAACGGACAGGGGACACGAAAGCGATGAAACAAGTACACTCTGGAAGGCAGACTCCTGCTCCCAGAGGGAATGCTATCGACGCTAGAACCTCGATTCCACCTGTGTTCAAAGCCCGCCGACAACATTCAACTTTAACTTTCAACCGGTAACGGAAAAGGAAGCAGTGACGATCCCTCTCGGTTCCGCGGCACGCTGGACTCGTGCATTGTGCGGACGTCGCCGAATGTGAGGTAGGAGTGAAACTCTCGGTCAAGGTACTGGAGAAAGTCTTGGCGCAGCATGGCGTGGAGAAGTTCGCGGGGTTGGAGGTGACGCTGAAGGAGTCGGTGGTGCTGACGATCAAGTTCCCATAGCTGTTCAAAGGGAAGCTGTTCTATGCTTTTACTGCCGATTTTAGACAGCAATATTATTTTTTAAGTAGGCAAACAACTTTTGAGTTCTTTATATCTTGTAAATGAGAAAAAAAAATGAAAGTTTCAAAAGGATATACTGTTAAATTTCTAGCCGAGTAATGAAAAACCTCCATCAGCTGAAAGCAAAAATAGTAAGGTAAATGAGTATATATATATTTTCCAACCGGATCGTTATGGCTCCAAGTACTGATTTGTAATAGCCTTTTCTTTTCTCAGTGTTGATGGTTTGCGTACCAATGATTGGTTTCTTTAGGTATGTTGAATCATTTCAAAGTAACTGCTGCTGTTATTTTTGAAGTGATCGATACACCAACCGCTATCCGCCTCCCTTTACATGTCGCCCGTGTATTCTACAGCTGTGTTGGGATTGACATCATCTCGCACACTTATATTTTGCACTTTGTGTAAATACATTTTAGTTTGCCTTCTGGCTTCCTCGCTTTTCTATCCCGTGTCTATTTCCATCTTGCTGATGCACTCACCCCCTTCTTTTTCCCCCTCTTCTTTTAAACTCTTTTTCCTCAAACAATAAGTTTTCTCTCTCTCTTTTCTAACGACTGATGTCTGTCATTGCTGGCCAGCGCACCATGGTGCAGTCGGAGAACCCAACGCTGAAGCGGCGCTTCAAGCAGGAGGACATGAAGGTGGAACGCCTTCCGGGTCGCCCGTACGATACTCCGTGCAAGAAGACCTTGCTTGCCCGACAATACAAAGATGAGGTGGAGGAGATCATGTTCGACCCCAAAACAACACGCCGATTTGAAAACTTCCCCGTATCCCGCAACGAGTTGGCGTGCGAATTGGCAGCTGCCCGCAGCACCATCCACTTTAACCCCAGCGAGACTACCTTCGGCATCGTCACCTGCGGCGGTCTTTGTCCCGGTCTTAACGACGTGATCCGCTCCATCACCCTCGCCGGTATTGAGCAGTACGGCGTGAAGCGTGTGATTGGCTTTCGCTTCGGCTACTGGGGCCTCTCCAAAGAGGGCAGCAAGAACGCGATTGATCTCTCTCCTTCGAACGTCCGCGAGATTCACCGATTCGGTGGCACCATCCTGGGCAGCTCCCGTGGACCACAACACTTTCCCGAGATGGTGGACACCCTCGAGCGCCTCGGCGTGAACGTGCTCTTCACTGTGGGTGGCGACGGTACCCAGCGCGGTGCTCTGGGACTCTACAAGGAGGCCAGGAAGCGTGGAGCCAACATCTCCGTCTTCGGCGTTCCCAAGACGATCGATAACGACCTTTCCTTCTCTCACCGTACCTTCGGCTTCCAGACTGCTGTGGAGAAGGGCACCGAGGCTGTGCGCGCTGCGTACGCCGAGGCCTCCTCCCTGCACTACGGTGTGGGCATTGTGAAACTGATGGGTCGCGACAGTGGCTTCATTGCGGCGCAGACCGCTGTGGCGTCTGCCCAGGCCAACATCTGCCTGATCCCTGAGCGACCACTGCCCAAGGATACCGTGCTGAAGCTAATCGCCCGCCACTTTGAGAGTTCCAAGAACTGTGTGATCATTGTGGCTGAAGGCTTCGGCCAGGACTGGGTGGACGGTCCCGGTGGCCACGATGCCTCTGGCAATAAGAAGTTGATCGACATCGGTGTGCTGCTGAAGAAGGAGGTGGAGAAGTGGCTGAACGCGAACAAGACCAAGTACCCCCAGTACCAGGTCAAGTACATCGACCCCTCCTACATGATCCGCGCCTGCCCTCCCTCCTCCAACGATGCGCTCTTATGCAACTCCCTCGCCACTCTTGCCGTTCATGAGGCGATGGCTGGCGCGACTGGCTGCATTATCGCGATGCGCTACAACAACTACATCCTTGTGCCTATCAAGGTGGCGACCTCGGTGCGCCGCGTACTGGACACGAAGGGTCTGCTCTGGCGCCAGGTCCGTGAGATCACTGTTGGGATGAACAGTAATGATGCCCAGGATCAGCGTCAAAATATTCGACGTGAGATAGAAGCTTTGGACCGTGCGAAGAAAGTGCTGGAGCAGCGACTGTCTCTGTTGTAGATAAAACGATGATGGAAATGCATTGTACTCGGTGATATTTACGGTGGTTAGAAATAGTACTTCTTTTGTTTTTCTTCTGTGCTTATGTTCTGTATGTATGTATTCTACGTCGACATATATGATGCTATCAGGGTTTCTCACTGGTAGTATTGAAAGGTGCGATTCCGAAGATTCGTTGGACCGTTGATTCTTTATATTGCAGTTTTTGTTGAGATTGACTAGGAGGCGCGAGAGTCATTTGTGTTGTGCAACGTATTGTGGCACCCTCATGCATTTACAGTTTGTTGTCATACCTTTTTTCAGCGATGGCTGCGTGTCACAAAACTTTAAAAAACATTGGCGATGAAGAAGACGGAATGACCTCTCTCTCTCTCTCAAAATGAAACAAACCAGAAAAAAAAAGTTGAAACAAACAACGTTAAAATTGGAACAAGTTTTTTAAAATATATTTTTTTGTGTGCACTTTGTTTTTTTTTTTTTCTGTTTGTATGCACTGTTTTACACTACCGTATGATTGTATATACTTTTTAACGACTTTCCTGAACGATGACCTCTGCTTTGAGTGGCCGCTGCGCTTCATTTGATTGTACTTTCGATATTAACAATGCAAAGAAGAATCGTAACGAAGAGAGATTTGCCTTTGAATTTCTCTACTTTCTGGTGGTGCCGGATAGAAAGCGTGATGAAACGTACCTTTCCTAGTCTATATGTCTGTAGATCTTGTTAACTTCTTTATTTATTATTATCAACTACTCTTTTCCCACGTGACCAGCTCGTTGATGAGCAGAACACAAACCAGGATCCAAAGTAATTTTCTTTAGTTCATCGAGCAATCCAAGTTCCTCCAGAACAAGTTTCTTTGCGACACTGCTTGTTGTGGGAATACGGATAAAAGCGGTAAAGACGCTAAAAGTAATGGAACGATTGAAATTGTTACGTATACAGACAATTAAATTAATTAAAGTTTCTTCCGTCTTCCCTTAGCTCCTGCGGTTTTGAGATCTGCGTTCGTTGACATGTAAGTTGCCTCAGCTGGCCACAAGTAGCGATAATGACTACTCCTTCCTGCTGTTATTTCCACCCTCTGGGTTACACTGAACCACTGCATCTTCCATGTCTTTTGTACCTTCTGATGTTACTGTTTTTCACTGCTCTTTTACTAACTAATAAGTTTTCTCTCTCTCTCTTGTAACGACTGATGTCTGTCATTGCTGGCCAGCGCACCATGGTGCAGTCCGGGAACCCATCCCTCCAGCGCTTCACTCAAGCGGACATGA
>JASAOA010001627.1:0-27221 GCA_030849815.1 Vickermania spadyakhi | reverse complement strand
TCGCATGTCCCACATCTCCACAGGTGGTGGCGCATCCCTGGAGCTTCTGGAGGGTAAGACGCTTCCTGGTGTGGCCATCCTGGATGATGCTGGTAAGAAGTGCTCGTGCGGTGCGCTGTCCCACAAGTTTAAGCCCGAAAGCAACTACGAATTGATCAAGAAAATTCTCATTCTGGTTCTCGGTATTCTTGTAGGTCGCCTTTCTGTGAAGATGATTAAGTGATATGATCTAGTGAACTGAACTCACTTCAAGAGTTTAAAGCAGGAATCGTAATTTTTTCCCTTTTTAAATACTCTTTTTCTATGTTTCGTTATCTTTTTTCGGTTTGGTGACCCTTTTGTGTTACATGACTTTTTAGTAGACGGTGACGCTTGTAGCATGTGAGATTAACTTCTGCCCATAATATTTCTTTCATCCCCGCTGATGTGACAGCGACAACATTCGAATCTTAAAGTAGTTGTCCCTGAGGTGAAAGTTTTTGTTCCCATATTTCCTTTTTTTAAATTTTTGGTGAAATGAAAATGAATACGAATTTACGGATTTTAAAAACATTGATTCGATGTTTCAGATGAAAAGGTTCCCATGCATATTCCGGTGGGGACGGGCGTAGCTGTGTCTCTGGCGGAAATATGTTTGTACCACAACGTGTGAGCTCTGTCGGTACACTTAACTCGTTGTGTCGCTCTTCTTCCTTCTTTTTTTTTTTTTCTGTTTCCTCCTCAGCCATTAGTTGGACATCTGCACATCTTGACTTTATCAGCATGTCGTGGCTGGATGGGAAACCTTCCCTTGTCGAACAATTCGAGCTGGGGCGATTGACAGCAGAAAATATCGTTTTCCCAGACCGTTTCAACACCAAAACCCCGTTGAGGCAGGATGAGACAGCCGCAAGAGAGAGCCCCGTAGAGGATCAGGCTGCGGCGCCACTCAGCAAAATGAAAAGCTTCAGCATTCAGGAGTCAGGGAACGTCTATGAACGGCTGTACCAGTGCCCGCGAGAGTCCGAAGTGGAGGCCAGCACGCCTTTGTACTCCGGGACCCGGTATCGTAACTTGCGGTCTGTTTTTAAGGATCGCGTCCAATACCGCAAGGACTTGATGGGAAAGAGCCGTCAGACCGTTTCCTTTGAAGCCCCAGATGCGATCGAAGAGCGCCCCTGGGAGGTGGAGGACGAGACGAGGAAACGCCGCGAGCAGAACGAGCAACGCGACTGGCCCCACGCTGAATGGGTGGATTGCCACAGTGCGCTTTTAGAGAGGTGCTCTGTTCACCGCGGGGAGTGCTTAAAGCGATTATGCAAACGGAAGACTGAAAATATCTGCCTGGAACGGGTATGCCACATGTGGCACAAGCGAGATTTTCCTGATTGCCACCACGATCATTAGGGCTGCTGTGGATGTGGTGCCCAGTGTGTGTGTCTGTGGCGTGTACATGCACATGTAAATTATATTGTTTTTTTATTATTTTTATCCTGTTTTGCTTTTTGAAAAAAAGAAGACCAACACATTGACAATGCTGCACTTTAGGAACTGCTGCAAAATTGTGAATGCAGCTGAACACGATGCTTAATTTTTTTTTTCTGTTGTCTTTTTCTCTTGTTTATTCATGAAGGATACAGTCTCTGAACATGGCTAGTCCACAATATAGCTCGCAGCACAAGGCTGCTGGATCTCCGATGGAGCTACCTCTGCGGCGTGAGAAACTAGAGGTGATCGACCTCACGATGTCGAGCAAGCACTTTTACAACGTTTTGAGTGCAGAGAGGCAAGAGAAGAAGCTTCGAATTGTGAGACGTGGGAATAAGGTTCAACCCTCAGGCGACGGCTCTGAACCAGTTTCTACTCAAACGCAGATAACGTATATTACTGGTATTCGGTACTACTTTCAGCGCTTTATCCGGCAACACGCTGTCGCAGCCCTACTAGTGTGGTCGTTTCTGTGTTTGGCG
This sequence comes from Vickermania spadyakhi, assembly GCA_030849815.1. Taxonomy (NCBI): domain Eukaryota; phylum Euglenozoa; class Kinetoplastea; order Trypanosomatida; family Trypanosomatidae; genus Vickermania; species Vickermania spadyakhi. The sequence continues at coordinate 25,272 of JASAOA010001627.1, read as the reverse complement.
GAGTTCGGAATGGTCATTCTGTATCTTGCCCAGGCCGAGGTAAAGCACCATGGGGTAACTTGGACAGACTATGATCTTCAGGAGTGGAGTTCGTGGTTTTGGGCTAGAGTCATTCTTTCCTGTGTGCTTTTCTCTCAGTTGCTTTTCGCGTACTCGGTCAGCATTTATACGATTGCCATCGTCATTTTAACCACTGTATATCAGCTGGTGGTCCTCATTATTGCGCTCACGCCAGGTATGGGGTGGATTACCAAGATGTACGTTCCTTTTTTTCTCCGGTGTTGGCCTATGCGACAATACTTTCTCTTCGTTCTTGACTCCATAGCCGTGATGACCCCAAGGAACAGAAAGCTAGATCTGTTTCGCCTTGCTGCTGGACCTATCACGCTGTTTATTTGCTTGGTGTTTACTGCCGCCTCTTTTTTTCGTATCGATCAAACATTCCAAGGGTATCCAATTAACATTGGGGTTTCGATTTATTTCATCATCGTGACAGTATCAACTGTTGGCTACGGCGATGTGGTTCCAAAAACGATCGAGGGGAAAGCGCTTGTTATTGTTGTAGTGTTCGTCTTCCTTTCGAAAATGCCAACATTTATCGAAGTGTTTCGATCCGTAGCGAGCATTTACAAAGCGTACCGGAGCTACAATGGGCGGCCCGATCACTTCATCGTGTATGGACACATGTCCCATCACGATGCTATTTCCATTTTAGATGAACTGCTTTCTCTATACCCTACCAAGACTATTGTATTCTGCAATAAAACGTACCCAGATGAAGTGTTAGCTATCGGACGCAACCCAAACTATCAGATGCGCTGTACCTTTTTGACAGTCGACGTCCTTGACACCTCCGCCCTTCAGCGTCTGATGGCCAACAAGGCGTGCGGGGTCATCATTTATCCTATTCACGAGGGCCATTCTTCCCGAGTAGATGACGATGTCATGCTCGCCTCTCGAATTATCAAACGCCATTTTCCTCTGCTCCCACAGCATCTGTGGCTGCGGTATGGGCTTCATTCTGCTTTACTGCGTAAGGACACCATTATTGTTGAGGAGCATATGAAGAAGTGCATACTGGCCACGTCACTACTCCTACCAGGCATAATTCCATTCTTGGTCAATATCGTTCGCACGGCGTGGACTGGCGGCATCGAGCCTGAAGAACTTTGGGGCCCCAGCGGAATGTGGGACTGGAAGAATCAGTACAAGTACTCACGACGCCAAACTATCAAGAATTTTGAAGCTCCTCTAGCTTTCGTTGGTTTGACACTCCGCGACGTCTTAGTTAAGGTAAAGAAGCTAGGGCTACTAGTGACCGGTGTACGTCGCCGTTATAGCAATAGGCTTACATTGAATCTAGAGCACGAAATTGAGCTCGGGGATTTGCTTGTTGTTATTTTTCATCCGTCCCACCACAAGGAACTTGTGGCGTCTGTTGCAGAACTCTTAGTGAGGCGTATCGATGAAGTTGATTTTACTTTTCACACGGAACCAGATTTGCAGGGCCCCCTTTCGTTTCATCCGTACGCGAATGACAGCGGGGCAGAAGACGTTCTTGTGGGAGCCGCGAAAGAAGGAGAGGTAAAGCTCACTGCCAATACGCTTCTGGAGTGTCTTTCCAGTCTTCAATTTACGAATAAAAAACCTCATGGAGTTCCTTTGGAGCAGCTAGGACTTGATGCCACTGCAGTAGCGAATCTTAGCGAGTTACTTCGTCGCCATTCGATAGCACGGGATGATCCGTACTGTCCGCGGGCCGAAAGTGAACGACTGGAGGATATGATCAACAATAAGCTGACTCAGCTGGCTTATGCAACCCGCAACATAGATGATACCGCGGCTCACTCCGGCGCAAACGAAATATTTGTTTTTATCGATCTGACATCCTCTATTCTTCGGCACTCTAACACGTCTATTTATGAGGATATCGTCTCACAAACCATCGCTCAGTATCAGTTGTACACAATGATGCGGTGCATTAGTTCTATTCACGCAGATTCCAGTGCCGTCTTATTGACCCTTCGAAAGTTTCCAAAAGCGTTTCTTCACAACTGGAAGCTAGTTTTTGGTAGTCCTCTGCGATATATCCGTGGCCAGACATCACTTATTGCCCATCTTAATTATGCGTTAACTACTGCAGCAGACCCAACAAAAGTACGGGGTGTCCTGCTGTACTGCTCTCAGATGGGGGTGCGTGACTTTGGTGATGTTCCTGTCTGCTCAGTGGAGACGAGCCTGAGAGAGTTACTTACAGCTTACGAGGAAGCTCAGAACTCTGCGTGGGAGCATTCCGATCAGAATATAGTGGTGGAACTTGAGTGCAGCACTTCTTGTATGCAGGTGACCCCGTTTCACCGAGATCCGGAGTGGCTGGTTCGAGGAAAGGATAACTTTCAAGATGCCTTGTCTTTTATGATGGGGCGGTGCTTCTCCTCTGACATGCTATTGACACTTCCTTTTCACGGCCATCAAGATCCTTGTGTCTTGGAGTTCTTCTCAATGGTTCTGCAACTCGCATCTGCTGCCGAAATGTTTGAGGAGGCCACGTGGACCACTCCCATCAAACACTCCCAAACAATGTTTCGGCTTTGTAGAAATAAATCGTCTCAGTTCCCCACTTTCGGAATGGCGTTTGATTACTTGCTGAGCCATTCATCTCTGCTGGCAATAGGAATCTTTCGTCTCTTTCCACAGAAGGAAAGACTTTCCGGTAACCCGCGCTATTTCATCACGAATCCACCACTTAGGGCTCCCCTCGCAGTGGATGACATCATTTATTGCCTAGACACAACTCAAGTTACATTGGGCTGAGTTCCTACAAGAAGAAAACAACAACAACAAGCACCAACATGCTTGTAATACCGCGTTTCTATTCTTATTTTGATTAAACACACTAACTTTGTGTCTGCCTTTCTTCATTACTCCCCACTCCTAATACCCCTTCATCCTTTTCTTAACACCCAATATCATAACTTTTTGTCCACAAAAAACGTTAAGTGTAGTCGTGCCGTTCACTAGAATGATCAAAGTGAAGTATTTTGATTCAGACAAAAACTTATGGGGAGACAAGCGAAACCCCAAGGAGCCATTGCAAATACCGCCCGTGGGAATGCAATGGAAGGTTTCGAACACAGATTTTAGGGACCTCGAGACTGAACGTTTGTATGAAAGCTTCTGTGACTTTCTGACCTGTGCACAGCCAACTGTGGCTCTGCTTCACGTTTCAGCGTCATTGCTCCCTCGCATTCGAAGCAATAAGTTTGTAAGGAAGATGTACGCATTGATTGAGCCGCGTTCTAGTGATGAGCCTTTGATTGGGCTAGTTCAGGTAGGCATACCGGTTGAGGTTCACGAAACCAAAGATTATAAAGCACTGAAGACGTTGTGGATGCTTTCTATTGGAAGCCTCAAGGGAGCTTCATTGTCATTGATCGTCGCTGCTGCGGCAGAAAATAGTGGCTCGTCCCAGCGAGCAACAGAGCCTCCTTTCCCCCTCAAGGTGTCCGACACGGATGTTATGGTTTTGGTAAGCAGCATGTTCCAGAACTCACCAAACAGGGAGAATCCACTCCGGGAGACACTGAAGGCAGCGAATTACGTTGATGCGCTGGAGAAGTTTGGGGACCGAACGGATCATCACACTTCATGGTCTATTTGGACGAGGAGCTCGAAGTACGAAGCAGTGAATGTAGAGAGGATGGGGCGGCAACTTCTTTCCGGCCGTCATCTTATTGTCACTCTAGCGATTCCTTCTCAACAGCCCAACATTGACATTCCTGCCCCGCGAAGTGCAAAAATTGTAACGGGGAAGGGTGGAGCTTTGCTGAAAGATCCCGCTGTTCTTAGTGCCGAAGTGTCAAAGAACAACGCGTCCTCCGGCGGACTTATGATGCTGCTCAAGAAAAATATGCGCTGGAGACTGGAGCAGTCTTTCACTTTAAAAGGTCAAGATGCTAAGCTTACGCAACAAGAAAGTATTTTCGACGTCTCGAAGACTTTCAGTACTCCTGCCGAAGCTGTGGAACACCTTAATGCAACCAAAGAATGGCCTGCAGACTTCTGCGTCGTTTATCCGACCGTCCTCTACGCTGACCTTGTCCCCCCTCCTGTGGATCGACAAACCTTTCGACGCTATGCTAAAGACAATCACAAAGTTCTAGCCAACTACCTGCTTTCTATCTCTGGCTCCAGTGCCACCCCTTCGAGTGTTGCACCTGGTGCCTGGCAAAGAGCTACCGCGGACTACGCCATGCCCAGTCGCGCAGCCCCTCAGCATCCAGTGGAAACCCCTCGGGAATGGAGTGAGTCTTCCAGTATCATTATTTATCAGATAACTCCAAGAGAAATGAAATTTAATGTTTCTCACTTGATCGGCTTAACGAAGGATGCGTTGCATCAGACCATTCTCTTTCTGAATAAGCATCACAGCATTCCCCAAGATAAGAATCCTCTGTTCGACTATCCTTATGACTATGCACTACTGCACTCTGTGGAACATCAAGGCTTCTGGCTTATTGCAGCCAAGCATGTTCCATGTGATATTGTTGCGTGCCGTATGATGGTAAAATAGCTCGTTGCGAGCGAAGAGAAGGGAACTCACAGTCATCTTTTGCGTTTGTCTGGGGGACTCGAGTCCATGTTCACTCCCTCGCGTATCCAGTCTTTGCCACCCTTAAAAAACAAAAAAAAACAAGAAAAAGTCCTGATATTGATAGTGTTTATTAATGCGATCAGACTTGTACTTAATTCATTTCACACAATCATAAATATATACAGTGAAGTTTCAATTCGATGCCTAGTACGATGACATAACTATGTTGATATTTTCTTCTCTACTTTCTTTACTATTTTTCTGGCTCAACTGCTTGAATACCCAACAAACACTGTGAATTCTTTTACTAGGCACATAAACACCTCTCAAGGGAAATTTCTTTACCATTGTGAATGAGATTGTAGAAGCTAGTTGATCGCATCACTTTGTATTTTCTTTGTTCCTCAGCACGAATGTATGGGATTAAGTGGCCGCCACAGCTTCTGGAACGGCTGCTAGGGCACCTCCGGTGCGTGGAGGATCAATATAGCCCTTCCATGCCTCCTCTAACAAAAGACAAAACAAATATTTGGACGTTCTTCAATCAATATACTCCACTTATTCAAGAGACTCTAGCACAATCCGGCCAAATTATGGACGAACAGCTTGTTTTGTGCTCCAAGAACTTTTTGCTGAATCTCCTCGAGCAGTCGTGCACTCAAAACTTTTTGTTACCGAAGGAGAGACGATCTATCGCTTTAAAGGGACGGCAGCTGATGGCGGCGAGTGGCTCGAAGCGGCGCCGAGGAGAGGCACCCACTGACAGTACGGGAGCGAAGTTTTCCCTGGTGTTGCCGCTAGAGTACTTACTTCGGCTGATTGTTTCTCTTCCACACGTGCTCGGGCATTACGACAGGCTTGGAGGGTCCGCACTTCCGAACTATTGCAAAGAACCACTTTGGATGTTTATTAATTGTTTACTTCAACTTCTGGATGAACACTCCGAGTTTTTTCATTCGTATCTCACATATTGTCCTCTGCGATAACACTTTTCAGTGCCATGAAACTCATCCTCTCTCAACAAGTTCAAGTTAAACAGTTGTGTGCCTCCAAGATTGCGAATAGATGAGGGAGCTCCAGCTGTTATGTTCTCCTAAACTGCTGTTTTCGGATTGTTAAACGAATCCGCCCAACAAAACCGGATAATTCCGCTGAGAATTTCCTCCACTTTCCTCCACTTTCCAATATTTTTTAAACCTTTTTTTTCTTTAGTTTAGCAAATTGCATGACGGAAGTCTTCTCCTGCCCCTATTGCACTTTCAAGAATGACCCTTCTCGGACCCGATGCAAAATATGCAACAAGAATATGCGTAAAGTTCGACGGTTAGAGGCATCTGATCCAAAGCAAATGAAATTCAGAGCTCCTGCTTTTTCAGGCAGAGAACAGACTAGGCTCGCGGATGCCATCGATACTCCGAGTTCCGCGCCACCGCCACACAGCCCGCACGAGGCCACGCAGAGCTCTGCACCAGGCGTGGGGAGGGTAGACACACTGTTCACGACTGCCTCGGGAAAGGCCGTGACGGTGTCGGACAAGAACTTGCGTGAGGCAACAGCAAGACTCGTGGATGCCATCGATACTTCGAGTTCCGCGCCACCGCCACACAGCCCGCAGGAGGCCACGCAGAGCTCTGCACCAGGCGTGGGGAGGGTAGACACACTGTTCACGACTGCCTCGGGGAAGGTGGATGAAGAAATGAAATACGAAGGGTGTAAGGAGAAGGCCATGGAAAAGTCCCCCGCACGCTTGCGTTTCGCCGGTGCTTCTCAATTCGATTGGAGGAGGTGTTTTGCACCGGTGGTTCAGTGTCAACTTTACCCGTTTGTTCTCCAAGACTTTCTGGATTTGTGGACGGAGAGGCGCATGGGGGATCTCTTTCATTTAGTGCCGGCAGATTCGGCAAAGAAGACATGGGGAGTGGAACAGTGGCGTCAGTTAATGCTTTGTCTCGGTGGTTCTCGGTCCGTCATTTCAGAATGGTGGTGCCGCCATGCTCTGTGGTCGGCTGCATTTCTACTGTGCTCCGTGTCATCCGGTAATATGAGAGACTTTTCCTGTACAGCTGTTGCGGTTCTCCTGTGCTTATGTCGGCAATACAACATGGAAATTATGCGACCGGGCTGCAGTGCAGTGCAACAGATGATTTCTTGCCGTATTTCTCCTGCATCGCCGTGTATTTTGTTTGTGAGCTCCATTGAACCTCGTGCAAAGGAAGGGAATTCCCATACACGAACCATAACGTTAAGCGACGGATTTTATCATGCACGAACGATGACAGATGTACCGCTTTCAAGTCTTATAAGGAAGGGCCTTCTTCAGGAGGGAACTCGTGTCTCTCTTTGTGGGGCTAAGCTACGAAGAAGCGATTGGGACTTACAAAAGCTACTTTTCGATACAGTGTTGGATGTACAGTACAATTGTGTACGGAAAGTTCACTCGTGCTCTGCGCTAGGGGTCAGTTCGTCAGAGCCCCTCCCGGTACAACTGGAATTTACCTTCCCTGACGGAGGAATTATTCCGGCCATTCAAGGCACCGTAACCCAGCATTTCCCTTCAACTTACATTATATCCGAGAACCGGATGAAGCCTGCATACGCTATTTGCAACGATTACTATAAGAGGGAATTCCTTCGTGCGGCGTCAGGCTATTACAAAGTGTCGAGCTGTTTGCTAAGCAGCAAAACATCAGAGGCCATAATTCAAAAATGGTCGATTGAGAGCCCTGGACAGGATGAGGAAAGCGATTTATCTGCTAACACTAAGGCGATATTTCCCCCAGTAGGTACCGCGGCTATTTTTTATGCGCTGCAACCAAGCAATGCGGAGTCGGCAGGGCTACCATTTAAATCTGCTTATGTGCTGTATACTAATCACACCCTACACTACCGTCAGGTGAATCGCCTTTACGATGTGCGAACGGATGACAAGCTTGTACGGAAAGTGTTGTTTCCCACTTCTGCAACTGCATCAGGATCTAGGGTGGACGTGGCGGGCGTCTTTCTCACAACTTTCGAGGTGAATAAAGGCACTCTCATTCTCTTCGCTGTTCCAGACAAGAGATATGCCATGGTGTACTGTCCGTCTCCATCAGAAACAATTCGCTTTACATATCCAACGTTCACAGAAAATACTTTGTTTTTATGTGAAACACTCACCTTCATCTGCTATGACGACAATGAGCTCGATTCCGACTGCTCACTGTTGACAGTCAACACTTTTACCACATACAAACCGATTGATGAGGAAGGACCACCGTGCTTTTTGGATCCTAATTTTCTTTCTGAAGATAATCTCTCATGTGTGAAGAACAGAACCACTAGCGCTGAAAGAGTTAAATCGATCATGGATGGTGCATCGAGATTTAATTTCGAAGATATCAGGAAAAAGTTTATTATCCCTTTCTCAGTCGATCCACAAAGGCATTTTCCTGCAATGATCAAAGACCAAAAGGATTCAATGCCCAACTACTTCAGGAGAAGGGAAACTACGAAAGCCCGAGAAAATGAAGTGCTAAGGGCTTCTGTTAGAGTGAACAGCGTGGGGACAATGACGACACCAGCCATTTACTTTGGGAACATTGTTTCTGTGACTGTGGGTAGCTCCAACACTACAGCAGATATTTCTGGGACTGAATGCCGTTGGACTTTTTTTGATGTTCGACAGTCCCCTGAAACTTACGCCGACGATTGGAAGAATTTCGATCAACGGATAGATTTCATAGAAGTATCCTGGAGGTATGGACTTAATGAACGTGAAATTCGAAGTGGTGTCCTTCACAACGGAGAAGTTTTTCACACTATGATGGAATACGTTAAACCTTTGGCGGACCTTATGCGTTTAGTCTCTGACACAAATCAGCCTACTCTGTGCAGCGCTCGTGAGAAACTGTTGTACTTGTGGAGAGAAGACAAGTTAGCTCAACGGGAGCTTTGGTTCCGTTTGCTAAAGGTGTCAAGTATTGTAAGTGCACACCCTCAAAGACGTGGATTAACAGTGCAGAAATTTACATGGACCAGAGTTGAATGGAGCCTTGTATTGGGTACAGTGTGGAGAGCTCTATCGACAGCTTTAGTGAAGATCGTGGTGATCGAAGAAGCTATTCAGAATATTTTTACAGTATCCCTTCAGTGTTTGCTGGAATCGATCTCATAAAAATGGCAGAAAAAAAATATTCTCTGCAACATCTTGCTGTAAATTTAGAAACGGATCTAAATCTTTCGAGAACGATGATGCGCATCTTCCACTATATCTTTTTCTCAAACCTTTTTTGTTTCTCACTGGCCACAGTAGCGGGGTACCCTGTTGAATATATAAAATAGAATTTCTTAGAAAACTTAGATTTTTCCTTTTTTCGGAAGATTTTATTGCTGTATAAATTGTTTTACATCTACTATTTATAGAGAATGAATCCACTAGTCCAATTACTAGAATTAGAGCTACTTGGGGATAACCCTGGCCGTTATGACGCGCCGCTAAAGTGGAGAGTTCGCATGCAATCTTCTCAAATTTTTTCAGAGACTCTTTCCATATCCTTTATATGGGTAGGAAGTCCGAGAAGCTGTGAATACGACCAGATACTCGACTCATTTGACGTTGGGCCATTAAGTGAAGGATTAACAGAGTTTGTGCTGGAGTGTGATGGTCCAAATCCGTCAGAAGTACCTCCAAATGAGCTTATTGGGCTGACCGTGCTAATAATATCGTTCAAATTTAAGCAACAAGAATTTCTACGTGTAGGGTACTACACCCAAGTGGCTTATTTTGACCCCTCTATGAATGAGCATCCACCGATTCCTATTGCAACGGAGTCCCTAGGCCGCTTTGTGGCTGTACCACAACCTGCAGTGACGGCGACCCCGATAAATTGGTGATTCCTAGTGAAGTTTGTCTAAAAACTTTGATTTTTTAACATAGCTTTTAACTGCATTTATGCGATGCCCCGTTAGACACTGGGAATTTTTTTCTTTCACTTAACTGGACGGACGCGTGCTAGGAGGCTTCCCTTCCAAGAAAAAACAGTGTCATTACTTCGTAATGTGCTTGCGTCTCTCTCTCAATTTTCTACGGATTTAAATACCACCTTTAGTATAGGTTTCAAAACAATGTTTGCTGATCTTTACGTTAAAGAGTATATTAGAGATAAAAAAACATGGAGGAAAGCCGCCCAACAGGCTGAAGAATCTAAAACTCAGTATTTGGAATCTACTTTTTGCCAGTGCAATAGGAAACCATGGAGGTTCTCAACAACAGTAGACAAGCAGAAAGATGTGCTATTGGCTGCTTTACAACGCCACTTGGAGCACAATGGCTACCCGTCCGGCGATCCGCTCACTAACGTGCCACATCCTTCACCCCGTAGTGCGACCGCCTCCCGGACCCTTCTCACTGATTTTTGCCACTACGAGACTAGATGCCGAATGAGCATTTCGAAGGAGCAAGCGATTGCCTTTGCCAAACTGAAACAGTTTATGTCCCACTCGCTATGGCTTACTTTAGAGTCCATGGAGTTTCATTGCAGGAAAGAGATACTTCACGAGTATGTTTCTAGCACTATGAGATTGTACAATGAACACAAAGCTTCAGTGGAGAAATTAGAAGGATACTCGTACGATTTTGTAATTAGACGGAACAATCTCTTTGGCCTGGAAAGAGTGCAGAGGCTGCACCTCATTTCTTGTGAAGGGAAAATGCGTGAACACATAGAACGAAAACTATACCTTAATTGGTATAAAAATATTGAAAGAGAGATAGAATTGTGCAAGGAACGAGAAGTTCAACTGCGAAAACATACAAAAGGAAAATTATGCTGATTTCTTCGTGTAGCTTCCATCGAGCCCTTATAGATAAATTATTTTTCAATCAGACTTCTCGCTTAATTAAGTAAGTATGAAGCGATGACCACTGCTTTCGCGTTTGTTTAAAGGTATGAATATTTTTTACTTTCTTTCTTCTGTTTACTTACCTTTGCATTTTTTATTATTCGTTTTTGCTGTATTTCCTTCATTTTAGAGTGCCTTCTCAGCCTTCAATTCATTTCTTATTTTCCATCCACAATAACGTCATGGTTCACCCTTACCTTTGGATCACCATCGTTGGTGGCTTTGTCGCATTCCTCACTGGCGCAGGAGTTGGGATGAATGACTTGAGCAACGCCTTCGGGACTACCTATGGCGCTAAAATTCTTACCCTCTTGCAAATTGTGATACTTGCCTCCATCTGTGAATTTTCAGGTGCTGTATCTCTTGGAGGCTCCGTAACTTCCACTATCTCTGGTGGCATTGCAGACTCCTCTGCTTTTCAGAATGAACCTTATGTTCTCATGTACGGAATGCTCTGCGCGCTTGGTGCAGCGTTCGTGTGGCTTGCTGTTGCAACTTGGCTGGTTCTTCCAGTGTCTTCAACACACAGTATTTGCGGAGGTGTGATGGGCTTCGGTATTGTCTACGGTGGCCTTAACGGAATTTTCTGGGCCAAAAAGAAGAGCGAATTTCCTTTTGTGGATGGTGTCGCTCCTATTGTTGCATCATGGTTTATTTCTCCCTTGCTCTCTGGTGCCGTTGCCGCCGCCATGTACGCTATTATCCGGAAGGTTGTTTTAACTCCAGAGAACTCAAAGCAACGCGCACTTTACTCACTGCCTGTTGTTGTTTTTGTGGCATTCTTCTTTGAGTCGTTCTTTGTACTTTATAAGGGTGCTAAAAGTCGTCTCCATTGGACGGTTGGCAAGGCTGCCTGGGTGGCAGTGCTTATCGCAGTTGGTGCGGCCATCGTCGCTGGCGCCCTCCTTCCACTGCTCAAGAGACACATTGATAAGCGTGAGGCAGCAGAGGAAGCGCGCCGTGCGGAGGTGCCCATTCAGCCTGACTTCACGGAAGGTGAGGCGAATCCCCGAAGCTGCTCTACGGATGTGGTGGTGAGGAAAGAAGGCGAGACAACTGGCGCCGTGGTAAATGAAAATGCTTCGGAGAGCGACTTGGACGCGGAGGAAGAAGTGGAAGCTCCGCGTGAAGCCACCATCTACAACAAGTCTACAGAGTCCATCTACCGCTATCTACAAGTTTTCACTGCCGTCTGTGCTTCGTTTGCTCACGGAGCCAGCGATGTTAGCAATGCTGTGGGGCCCTTCGCAGCCATTTACAACATATACTCAACTGGAAAGGTATCCAAGACAGCTGAAACACCGATATGGATTCTTTGTCTTGGTGGTGCCGGCCTCATTGTTGGACTTGCGACCTTTGGCGTTCGCTTGATGAGCCTCATGGGTGAAAAGATTACGCTGATTACTCCAAGTCGTGGTTTTGCAGCCGAGCTTTCAGCGGCTTTGGTGGTTTCCTTTGCTTCCGGCTACGGCATTCCTGTGTCTTCGACGCACTGCATCACCGGAGCTGTTGTGGCGATCAGTATGATTGATTTGGGCTTTAAGAATGTTAAATGGATGATGGTCCTGAAGATGTATTGCGGGTGGGTGGGAACCTTATTTGTGACTGGACTGCTCTCTGCCACGTTTTTCTCTCAGGGAATTTACTCCCCATCGAGACACTAATTATAGTAATAGTATTATAGTGAACGTACTAAAACGGGACAAACTACATTTTTCGAACTTTTTTCCACTTGAAAGCTAGACAGCAGCAGTCACATTATTTTTATGTGCTAGGGGATATTTTTATTTTAGTATTTTGTATTGCTTTCAAACCAAAGCGAAGGACAGAACAAATAAACAAACAAAAAAGACCAGTGAAAATTTTGATAATTTAATATATATTTTTGTTGGCATTCAGATGCGTAGATCTAATATATAGCTGAATCAGTTGCTTGTGAACAAACTTAAAAAAAAAACTGGTGCGAAAAAGTTGCGAAAAAATAAAAATAGTTTGACGCACCGATTCTTAGAAATAAAGGATCCTAATTTATTAAAAACTACTTTTAAAATTGTTGTACACGTATTTCCCCTTTTTTCTTCATACAGAAATAATATGTGAGGAAGTATATTTTGATGTAATGAGGAGGTGTATCCTTTTTATTAAAAAATAAAATTGATGTTATATTTGTGTGGTTGCAGTATCTCTTTCCCTCTACGATTGCAAGCTACTCTGCATAATATTTTGACTTCGTTTTTTTTTTGTACTCTATTTGAAACTTTTGTATTGTCTATGTTGATCCTAGCTTCCAACATCATGGGGGGAAAGTGTCGAGACATTCAGGCTAATAAGTTTCCAATGCGAAAACGCCTGCGCGAGAACTTCTCGGGCGTAAAAGTCGCCCTCCCATCCCGAACAGCAAGAACCAGTGAAGAGGGCGACGGGAGTTCTTCTAATCCCTTTCGACTTCCTCTACGACACTCCCCTAATAAATCCGGATGTGTGTACTGTTCACGCAATGAGTGCTATTGCCTATACTTCAACAGTGTTCTATACGCCTGCTACAATTCTCTACCAGTGAAACGCATCAGTATGAGATACCGCAGCCCACATTTATGTGCGAAGTCCGTTCTTCCAGAGTTTGTTTCTCGGCTGATTCAGTTATCGGGGATTCAAGAAAATGAGACATTCTACGACCTTGGATGTGGCAATGGGAGCGTTATTTTTCAAGTAGGGGCGATTACGGGTGCTCGTTGCATAGGTGTTGAATTGGACTCACACAATGCATCTGTTGCGCAGAATGCCTTAAATACACTTCGACCAGAATTAGAAGGAAAGTGGCATCGACAGCTTCGGGTAGAAGTTATTAATGATGATGTCTGTAGGTGGATAACACGTAACAAAGAAATTCTTACGGAAAAATGTGTCATTTGGACAGCTAATTTACTTTTTCCAAAGGGGGTAAATAATTTTTTGGCAGAAAAGCTTCGTTCGGTAGCTCCTGGTACTCGCATATTCTGTTTCGAAGATTTTTATCCTCATAGTCGCTCAGTTGCGCGCGTGAGGGACCCTGACTTATTCTCGACATTTGAAATGCGAGATTATGCTTGGCAACTCTCCTCAGTGGAATGGTGTGACGTCGAGGGCTCATTTTACGGCTACAAGAAATTACACAACACTCATGCCACATTGACGACATCTTCTAACGCTGCAGTGAAAGAAAAAAAACCAGCAATATCGTCAGTTCTTTCAGTCAAAAAAGAATTAGGTCCCACAGATGGCCGAACAACGATACAGCTGGCAACAGATGAAGAGACTACGTCTGTGCAGCAGCCGGTACTTGCAGGAGATGAACAGACTACGTCTGTGCAGCAGCCGGTACTGGCAGGAGATGAAGAGACTACGTCAGTGCGACAGCTAGTACTTGCGGGAGATGAACGGACTACGTCTGTGCAGCAGCCGGTACTTGCAGAAGATGAAGAGACTACGTTTGTGCAGCAGCCGGTACTTGCAAGAGATCAAGAGACTACGTGTATGCAGCAGCCGGTACTTGCAGGAGATGAAGAGACTACGTTTGTGCAGCAGCCGGTACTTGCAAGAGATCAAGAGACTACGTGTATGCAGCAGCCGGTACTTGCAGGAGATGAAGAGACTACGTTTGTGGAGCAGCCGGTGCGTGCAGGAGATGAACAGACTACGTGTGTGCAGCAGGCGTCTAAACCAGTTAAACAATCCAGTCTCAAAAGAATGTACCACTACTTCTGTGATGGCCGACTACGCTTATTATAAAATTTAATAATGGATTATACGGAGACGTGCGTCGACCATCGGTGCCCTGTACTGGTTCACGCGGCTCCGCACGTCTTGCAGTAGAAGGCCTAGCCGAACGCCAAAGTGCCACGGAGGCCAAGCAGTAGCACCGCCACTAAGATTCTAAGCGACATTTTTTAGGTTTTCAATATTTTGAAAAAGCTGTCTAGAGAACGAAAAAGAAATAATTTTTCCAGAGTTCTTTCTGCTTTATTCTCCACAGTACACCATGCTTGTGGTACACATACGAATGTTTTTTAAGAAAAAAAATAATTGTGTGCCAGAGTACTTTTTCATACTTTCGTAAGTAGACGGGTCTTTTTTTGGCCGCATCGACTTGCATATAAACCATGTCCCACAAGAAGTGTCGAGCTATCGCGACACCTCTTCTCCATAGAAGAATTCTTTTGTAGAAGTGAGCGCTTCACATAAGATCATAGATATCCATAACGGATAGGGCCCAGAATCTACAAAAAAAATTATTAAGCAACATTTCAAAGCAAAAAGTTTATATTCTGAAGTATCTTATACATCAGATTATTAGGGTTAACCCTTCATTCACTTACAACGAAATAACAACAGAGAGAAGTTGTGCAACCGTAACCTGACTGGGCCAGTGCCAACGACGAATACTGCATCTGCTTCTTATTTTTAAAATTGATGGTGAAACTTTTCTACCACCTTTTTTATTGAACCGCTCATTCTTAGTATATTTTAAATCAAGGATTTAGTTTTTGATGCTGTTCCTTTCATCATCTGAAAACCGAGCTGTTCTTTTAAATATTAAAACGAAGTCGATAGTTCGCACTTATTCTGCCTCTCCTACAGGAAAATATGGTTTAGCCTTTTCCCCTTCTACTAAATCTGTTATTGCTCATCAAGACAAGAATTGCACTGCTTTTTTTTCTTGTCACACACAACAAGTACAGCAGCGCTCTTTCACTCAAGAACAGGTTCAGAGCTGTGCGGTTACGTCTTGTGGCAACTTTATGATAGGAGGAAGTGAGAGTGGGAATATGTCGGTGTGGAACCTACTAACTGGCCAGCTAATACGAAATTTTAAAGCTCATTTCCGTTCCATTTTGTGCATCTGTATATCTGCGGATAATTTGCAAGTGGCTACTGCTTCTAACGACAGCACTGTTAAAGTATGGTCCTTAGCGTCCTTGATTAGTCTTCAAACAGGGGTGATTCAGGCTATCACCGTCTTTTCTAGACATACTTTAGCTGTGTTGACGTGTACTTTCCTAAACGACTCTTCGTTTGTGATTACCGGCTCAGCAGACAGAACGTGCAAAATTTTCCACACCATTTCAGGACAGGAACATTATAGCTACACCGTAGGAGATTCTGTGACATATGTAACTTGCTCTGGGCGTGCAATAGCAGCTGGAACTTCAGGTGGCCACATATTTTTTATCTCCCAGGAAAGTCAAACATGCTCAGTAGAATCAAGTGTTGTGATAAATTGTAATGCCGGTGATTCACCATCGCAAGTAGTATTTATTTCGTTTTATGCTAATGATCCTTCATTAGTCATTGTAGCATTGGAGAGCGGCTCTGTGAGACTTTTTAGCTCTTTGAATGGTTCTCCACGCGGAGAGCTGCTCTCCTTGCGCCGAAAAATTTTCAGCGGTTGCTATATCGCAGAGCATCAACACCCGAGCGTAAGAAACTCAAATTTGAGTAAAAATCCAATTGATCTGTCCCTTGGGAGTTATATTATCAGTGGGGAACACCACATGATTTCAGAACCATTGGATGTCAAAGGCAATGAAATCAAGAATTGTCTTTTCACCGAAATAAATGAACTGCATCGATTAGAAGATCAGCTAAACTCTCGACTGGTGTCAATTTAACGCTTCAGAAAAGTAAGAAAAAAAAAGCAGCAACAGTGCAAATGCTGGGTCACTTAGTTCAACTGAGCATATTCTTGCAAAAGTCGGTTGTCATACATCAACTCTTTTCCTGTGTTTTCTTTTGAGGAAGCTTGAAAACCCAGACACGCTTGTCCTTCGACAGCATATAAATTTAAACAGCAATTAAAACAAACGAACCTGCTCTCTACCGTGCTACCCAATTTCAATTGTTTTGTCAACGAAAGTACACGAATCGGAAAAACACGAATAATCCTGTGCACAGTATTATGTGAAAAAATCAGACTGAAAGTACGTACTGGTTCTTTATTATTCCACTTTTTAATGCATTTACAGCTTGAAAAGCTTAATATTTTTAGTTTTCCTTTGTTGCGATCATCTTTTCTCAAATTTGCATTTCAAAATGTCTCCGGTAAACGATCTCCACTCGCCGCGCGATCCGGAACCAGAACAAAAAAGCCACGAAGACATCCAGAGCAATAGCGATGGATACACACCACAGTTTGCGGACTACAAAATTTCAGAGCCGTACAGGTATTTACTTCTTCTCAGTGGATCTATTGGCTGCTTCCTTGCCTCGTACAGCTATACCTTTGGACTTTTTGTTGGTGCAATGACGGCTGAAATCGGCTCCGATATGACTCAGATTGCTACAGTCGGAACTGTAATGCTCGTTTTTTCGTACTTTACTCTTCCCTATGCTTTCCTGTTCGATGCTTATGGACCTACAAAAGTACTGATTGTTGGTACAGTTCTGCTTCCTCTTGGCTGCTTGCTTCTCGCTCTCACATTTGATGGTCACATAAAAGCAACCACAACAAACTTCTGTGTTTTCACTGCAATCATGGGAGGAGGCTCCATCGTTTTTGATATTGGCAATATTGTTAGTGTCATGAGTTGGTTTCCTACAAACCGTGGCCCAGTTGTGGCTGTGATGAAGAGCTTTGCTGGACTCGGCTCGGCTGTACTTGGATGCCTTCAACTGGCATTTTTCAGCAGCGAAGAACAAACTGGCTCCCTGTTCTACCTTATGATGGGGATTGGACTTTTTGGCGGCATCACCACTATTCTTATTATGCGCCTTCCTCCGTACCACATCCCTAGTAAGTTGCTAGAAAAGATGTCGGATGCTGAAATAGAGGATCGTCACAACACGAAGGAACTGTTTATGAAGAAGGAGACGTGCAAGTCCCGTTTGTACATTGCTCTGGGCTTTGTTATCTTTCTCGTATTTTTTCTTCCTATTCAGACATGCCTCATTGTTTTCGAGGACTTGGACAAGAAGTGGAAGGTGGGATTCGCTGTTGTGGTGATCGTCGCTCTTTTCACTTACCCCATTATTTGCCTTCCCCTCAAATTCCTTGGTGGTATGGAAGACAAAAATGTTGAAGTTCACCATCACGCTGTACATCACAACCTCGAGGAGGAACAGCAAGAAGTTCTTGATGATCTTGCTTTCATTGCTCCACAGTACCAAACAACTTTTCTTCAAGGACTATGCACTGCGCGATTATGGTGTATCTTTGCTGCCTGCTTTGCCATTGTCGGATCTCAGCTCGTCATTCAATATTACTACGTGTTCATTGCTATGGCTCTTCGTGGAGAAGTGACTGATGAGAAGTTCAAGGCCCTACTGGCCACACTCAACGGCGTTGGAAGTGCCATTGGACGACTTTTTCTCTCCTGGTATGAATGGTGGTCTCAGGATCGTCTGCCGAAGCAACGGATCCCCATTACTTCCTGCCTTTTCTTCCCTGTTGGTTTTACTCTCATTGGTCTTATTTTCTACATCATCCTCCCCGGTAAGTCATTGGCAGTGGGCCACTTCATCATGGCTCTTGGCAACGGGTCGGCTGCTGCTGCCGCAGTGCTTGTTTTCCGGTGCATTTTCGCTAAGGAACCTGCAAAGCACTACAACTTTGCTTTCCTGGCGTCTATGGTGGCAGCTATTGTGTTAAACCGTGTTGCATTTGCCGAGTGGTACACCAAGGAGTCATACGAGTATGTCATTGACGCCTGCTTCGGCCCTAAAATGAACGCAGATGGATCTGTGATAATCGTAAATGGTAATCCTGTCGTTGAAATGAAGAGCGGCTATACTGAGGCCACATGTAAAACGCCTAACGTATGGACATCTTACAACACTCACAGAAAGGTTTGCATGAGGAAGAGATGCGTAATGATGCCAATGATTTTAATGATTGGCCTCGTTGCACTTACTGTCTTCTGTGCGCTTTACGTGCACATGGAATACACCTCATATTGCCGTGATATCTTTGCTGCTCGCGAGGCTGCTGGAATGTCTGAGGATGACGTCGATGCGGAGCTGATGGACAAGGGGAAACACCAAGACGAGGAAGTGGAGGACAAGGTGGACTCCAGCACGCCTCGAGAGCCTATAGAAGACTCTGTGCATCGCAGCGAATGAGCAGATGTTAATCCGAAAGTGTATCAACTCGGCTTCAACGTCGACAATATGGTAACTACTTAATTTGTGTATAAGCATCCGTTTTGTTTTTAAATTTAAGATTTTTTTTTCTATTTTTTGTGTGATATATAGATGATATTTTTATCCTTTTCTATCATTTGAAATCCTCAGAACTTCAAATCAGAAATGAAGGAGCGAACCGGAAGAAAAAAACAACTGCAAATAAAAAAAAAATAATTAATTATCATTCTGCATAACAAGAAAATAATTGTGAAGCGGTGATACAACTCTTCACTATGATTTTCCTGTCCGTTAGCCGTGAACATTCCTTCTGCCCCGGCGTATGATGGTGTATGAGCCATTGGTTCGTGTGTGTCTAAGTGGAACAACAATACTCATCTGTGATGAATTTTTTGGAAATACTGAAAATGGTAAAGCTATATGTATATAACAATATATAACAATAGTATATTAATAATATTATAATATATACATTTTTTAAATTTGAGGGTGGCGTATTTTTGAGTTTTTAGTAGCAGAGTAGGTATGGTACTACCAAAAACTGCGATGTGTATTGAAAGAATAACATTTTGTATTGCTGTTTTAAATATGAAATTTATTATTTCTTTTTTTATTTTATTTCTCTGTAGAACCTCCATGAAGAGAAAGGGAGAGAAGTTTTTTTTTTCTGAAACGACTATTAGCATTTTTTTTCCCAAAACGTCTTTTTCTCCCATTTTTTTTTTCCTAAGGGCTGCTGAGAAGCTGAGAATAATAAATTTTTCTTGCTATATTATCAGCGAACTCGTGTGCATCCCGCTACATTTAAATTCTTCTATCACTTGCTTGCAAATGTTTCTTTTTCCTTCTATTTCTCTTGATTAGCAACAAAATATGAGCATTAAAAATCCCTTTGGCGATGAGTACCGGAAAAAAAAAATCGAATTGCTTCCTTCGCTGATGAAAATGAAAGGAATCCTTAATCATCACATCGCTTCATTTGATCACCTCATCAATACAGAGCTCAGGAAGATTATTTTGAACGAATCGAATGTCGAGATCAAAAGCTCAGTTGACCCAGATTTTTTCATTAGGTATACTAACATTCGTGTTGAACGCCCTTGCGAAATAGTTGGTCGTGGCCAGGCGCCTAAACTCATCACTCCACACGAGTGCCGAGTGCGAGACATGACGTATCGTGGCGATATGATAGTGGATGTGGAGTTTACTCACCGGGATAAGAAAATAAAATCAGTTTGCTCAGAAAAAAATGTCAAGATTGGTACAATTCCTATTATGCTCAAGTCACAATGTTGCAACCTTTACGGAAAAAGTAGAGAAGAGCTTGTGAAGATGCGAGAATGCCCTTTGGATCCCGGAGGATATTTTATCATCAAAGGAGTTGAAAAAGTGTGCCTAGTTCAAGAACAGCAAAGCAAAAATCGAGTTATCATTGAGGCAGATGAACAAGGAAATGTTCTTGCTCACGTGCAAAGTAAAACGCATTATTCTATCTCGAAATGTAGTGTTCTGTTTAAAAAGGGTAAAATAGTTATGACACACCGGTCTTTTATCGAGGAAATACCCATTATCATCTTACTGAAAGCCCTAGGATTAGAGAGTGATCAGTACATTGCTCAAAGCATTGGCCGTTCCCCTGAAGCTCAAAAGATCTTGTTTGCCTGCTTTCAGGAAGCTGCTTCTTTAAGAATTGTTTCTCAGAACGATGCTTTGAATTTCATTGGGGAAAGAAGAAAAGAAACATCATGGGAGTCTGAAGAACCAACGAGCAAAAAAAATCAGCGATCAAAAGCTGATAAAGCTGCTGATTTTTTAGGGAGCGTTTTGCTGTGCCACATTCGAGAAGGCGAAGTATCTAAAGATTGGAATTTCCACCACAAGGCAATGTATGTTTGCTATATGGTGCGTAGACTCATCGATGCGTCATCAGACTCTTCCTTGCTAGATGAGCGAGACTATTACGGAAATAAAAGACTTGAAACTACTGGGACTTTGATGTCTTTGTTATTTGAAGATTTGCTGAAGCAATTTAATCGGGTTGTGAAGACTGCTGTGGATCAACAACTTTCAAAAAAAGATGTTACAAAGGCATTTAATGTGAAACAACTTATGGAAAGTAAAATGCAGGTGATTCAAAACGGCATGAGAGTGGCGATTAGTAGTGGCCGCTGGGAGCTCAAGCGATTCAACATGAATCGCCAGGGTATTACACAAGTGCTATCAAGACTTTCCTACATCTCTTGTCTAGGGATGATGACGCGACTGTCTTCATCGTTCGAAAAAACAAGAAAGATAAGTGGACCTCGTTCGTTGCAGCCTAGCCAATGGGGAATGGTATGCCCTTGCGATACGCCTGAAGGTGAAAGCTGCGGCCTCGTTAAAAACTTTGCAAATTTAAGCCAGGTAACTCTGGACCTTGATGATGATCTCGTGCGTGCTGCAGCCCATACCCTTGGAGTCGAAGAAATAGATACTGTTACTCCGGAGGAATTCACTCAGCACTATTGTGTGTTTCTAAGCGGCGTTCTCATCGGAATTCATCGTTACCCCAATCAGCTTTGCTATGGCATCCGAGCTCTTCGACGCTCCGGTCGGCTTCATCCGCATGTCTCCATTTCAACTCAAGAAAAGGTAAAAAGCGTACAAATAGGTAGTGATGGCGGCCGAATTGTTCGCCTATTAATCGTTGTGAAAGACGGAAAACCTGCACTGACGACAGAACATTTGGATAGACTCCTAAACAAAACTGCTACTCTGTATGATTTTCTGGCTGAAGGCTTAATCGAGTTTCTCGATGTTAATGAAGCGAATGATTGCTTAATTGCAGTGTATCCTGAAGGCATTGAAAGCGACACAACTCACCTTGAAGTCGAGCCGTTGTCACTACTGGGTGTCGTGGCTGGAATTATTCCTTACCCTCATCACAATCAATCGGCTCGCAATACATTCCAGTCCGCGATGGGGAAACAGGCTATTGGCTCTATTGCATACAACCAATATATAAGGGCAGATACCATTCTGCTTCTTGGAGCATACCCTCAACGTCCACTTTGCCGTACAAAAGCAATGAGTCTCACCAACTACGAAAATCTCGGTGCTGGAATTAATGCCATGGTGTGTGTGATGAGTTACAGTGGATATGATATAGAAGATGCACAAGTGTACAATCGCTCCTCTCTAGATCGTGGCTATGGAAGATGCCTTGTACTTCGAAAACATGAGATTGAGCTGAACCGCCTTCCAAACGGTCAAATAGAGATGATTCTTCCTCCGGATGAAAGGTCTTCCACTCTAGGGAAATTCAAAGCTCTGAATGCTGACGGCATTGTGAGCCAGGGAGCAAAAGTACAACAGAACGACATTCTCGTTAATAAACACACACCAGCAGCGGCACCAGGAGCTCCTCCGAGATTAACTCCACTGCTTTACAAATATCCGCAGAAAGCAGTTGTAGATCACGTCATGATTTGCCCTCCTGGAGATACCGATAGATCAATTGATGCAGTTCAAAAAATAAAGGTAGTTACACGAGAATTCCGCCCCCCAGAGCCTGGAGATAAGTTCTCATCAAGACACGGTCAGAAAGGTGTTGTTGGGCTTATTGCCAATGGAGTAGATATGCCATTTAATGAAAGAGGGATTACCCCAGATATGATCATGAATCCTCATGGATTCCCCAGTCGAATGACAGTAGGAAAGCTATTGGAGCTTGTTTGCTCGAAGGCGGCAGCTCTTTGTGGAAGATTCGGGGATGGAACTGCTTTCGGTGGAGACACAGCCAGCGATATAGGCTCCGCTCTGTTGAACAAAGGATTTAATTATCAAGGCAAAGATTTGTTTTACTCTGGAATCACTGGAGAGGTGATGCATGCTTTTGTTTTTTTTGGTCCGATTTATTACCAGCGGCTGAAGCATATGGTAACTGATAAAATGCATGCAAGGTCAAAAGGACCTAGGTCTTTATTAACTAGGCAACCTACAGAGGGCCGTGCGCGCCACGGCGGTCTGCGTGTGGGCGAGATGGAAAGAGATTGCATGGTCGGCTATGGCGCGTCTAACTTACTTCATGAACGACTGCTAATAAGTTCTGATTTGTTTGCTGCGGATATTTGCAATAGGTGTGGATTTTTGGGATACAACGGAACTTGTCAGTATTGCAAGGCTGTGAGCGAAGTTAGTAAAGTGAACATGCCTTACGCATTTAAACTTTTGATTCAAGAGCTTCAGGGCATGGGTATAACCATGAAACTGTCACTTGATCAAATGACATAACTGAAGCATTTTTAATCGAGTAACACACATTTTCATTTTTGTTGACTCAATCCACTTGCGAAGATTTGCGGTTTTTAATTCCAACGACTATAACTGAATGCCTCTGTTCTTTGTGCAAGTTGTAAGCTTTTTTCTTCTCACGTTGCATTATCTGAGATCTAAGCGATAGAAGAACTACTGTTCCATCTTTTTTTTTTTGTAGGGAAACACTGTTTTATATTGTTGAAGCCAAATGGCCAGAAAATCAATTTCATACTTAGGTGGAGCACGATATGAAGGCGGTATTACGGATGGGCTTCCTAACGGCAGAGGAACGATGACTTACGCCGACGGGGCGACCTATGAAGGGGATTTTGATGAGGGTCGCCCTCACGGCAACGGAACTATGACATACTCTGATGGCTCTCGATACAAAGGAGGGTTTCGTGCTGGTGCGCCAACAAGCGAGGGAGTGATGACGTATGCGGACGGTGCTAAATTTAGTGGAGAGTTTTTGAATGGGAAGCCCTCAGGAGATGGAACAATGACGTATGCTGATGGAGCTTCATATAGAGGAAAGTTCAAGAACGGAAAGGCTAATGGAAAGGGCTCTATATCATACAGTGATGGTTGCAAGTATAAGGGATCCTTTTTGGAAGGAAAACCAAGTGGAAACGGTGTGATGGAATACCCAGATGGAGCAAAATATGAAGGAGAGTTTCAAAACAACAAACCAACTGGGAGTGGAACACTCTTCTACTCCGATGGAGCGAAATTCATCGGTTTTTTTGAAGATGGAAAGCCTTCCGGAAATGGTGAAGTTTCGTACAGCGATGGTTCAGTCTACAAGGGAACATTTAGAAACGGTAAACCTGAAGGGAAAGGGTCCATGATTTACCCTGATAAATCAAAGTATGTGGGGGAGTTTAAGAATGGAAAACAAAATGGCAACGGTTCAATAACATATTCTGGCGGAGAAAAATACGAAGGTGTGTTTGAAGATGGGAAACCAGTGGGAGGTGGGCGAATGACTCACTCTGACGGCACGTCACAACAAATCACTAACGAGAAATCCATGTCTATTTTATCAAATTCCATGGAAAAAACGTAGAAGTACAAAATACTCCAGTGAATTCCAAAGTTTTTTTCCTTTCAGAACAGGGCAATCGTTGGAAGGTAAAATGATTTACTCGTGCGTAAAACGATGCCCTTCTTTCCTTTACTTTGGTATAAAACCGCGGAAAAGCTATTGTAAATTCCTTTCTTGGTTTCATATTTTCATGTATTATTATTTCTTTTTTGATGGCCTTGCCTTCGGCTCAAGTTTTTTTTTTCTTTGGGTAGGCTAATTTTTTGTTTTCGTGGTGCACTTTGCCATTTACCTTTTTTTGGTCTTCGGGGTGGTTTGGTTCGGTTCTTTCCGGGTCTTATGGCGGGGTTTCTTTAGGCTTCTTGATTCGGTGGGGTTCCGTATATGTATTTGGGTGCGGGTGTCTCTTTCTCGATGCCCTTCTAGCGGCGCATAGAGAATTTCTCTGGATTCGGGCTGTTTTCGAACGGGAGTGCAATAAAGTCTCCGGGGAATTATTTCGCGTTTCATCCCTCCTTTCATTGTGAATTGTGCATGGTTTCTTTTCCTTCTGCGGGGGGGTTTTGCTTTCAGCAGTGCGTCCCTTCTTCCTTATGTGCTTTGTATTCTTTTCTCACTTTCATGCGTATGGCCGAGCCATGGCCCCCCCCGCCACCGGAAGTGCCATTATCCTTTGCTGTATCCAGGAGAGAGGACGAATACGGCCTTTCCTCCGCATTTTTGGTTTCCTATAGCCTGAACTACGAAAGGGGAAAAAGTAAAGAAAAGTGAGAGAAAGAGAAGAGGTGTTATGATGCGCTGCGTCCCCAAGGGGATGCAATCATAACCCGTACACTTCGGAACAAACGGCTATAGTCAAGCATATTTTCACTGTGGTTTTGCAAGCCCCATAGCTAGTTGTCTCTCTTCCATTGTTGCCCTTCGGTTTCCAGCAGATCCTCGCAAACGTTGCAGCGGGTGGATCGCAGAAGCGGGATCTGTGTGTACGGCGACTCGAAGGTGTACGCGCCGAGGTAGTCGTCGGGTCCCCCAAAGACCCTTGACACTGTGTCTGCAGGGTTCAACTTACCCTGCAGCCAGAAAAAAGTGACCTCAATATGGTGCTGATGCCACAGGTCATGCACAAGCTCAAAGAGCTTGTTCAGGGCGTACCCCCTGCCAATCCCACCAAATCCGTTGGCGCGTCTCTGTTCGCGGTGGATGGCATCGTGATCCGTCATAAAAGCAACCTTCGCTCCATCCGAAAGTCCCTCCTGGATCAGGGTACGTAATGCGAGCTCTGCCGCTCGTGGCTCCGCATGTGCAGAGTGGTGGGCGTCGAAATAGCCGTGGTGTTGATCTC
>JASAOA010001626.1:0-27153 GCA_030849815.1 Vickermania spadyakhi | reverse complement strand
ACGCCAAGTTCTCGCTATCACATTCGTCCTTTCCCTACTAGCTTACCAAGGTATCGAGACATTTATCTTGATCCTGGATCCTATTGGTGCCACATACCGTGACGAGGATTACGATGTTATCATTTACACGGATGCATCCATCGGTGGATTAGGTGGCATCGCCAAGGGGCGCGACGGCTCAGCTTACACGTTCCAGAGACGATGGACCCACGACGTGCAGACCGATGGACCGTTGGATGCCAGTGGCGCCTCCGGCCCTTTTTCCGCCAGATTTTCTGCCCATGCCGAGCCACGTACAGGAGATCTTGCAGTGCATTTTTGAGAGCTGTTTGTTTAACTTTCCCGTGGAGCGTATCGCACTGGTGACGGATCATGAAGCGATTGTTACGGCCCAGCGTGGGGAGAACGGTTTCAAAGGAATCGGACGGGGTTACGCCCTCAATAACCTATATAAGTATACGAACTTTTTATTAGAACATAATATACGGATTATCTTTTTTCCAGATTGCAGGCGGCCTTAACCCAGCGGACGTCCCGTCCCGTAACTTTCGAGATTGCGAGGAAGTCCGCTAATCGGTGCTTCGCGTTGAGAACGTGGGAGTGCCGAGTCTTCTCTCCATAAGGTGCCCGCTTTGCGAAACACTTGTGACAACTAATGCAGACTATGGGGACACTCGCCCTCGCCACTAAACGGCTGAGCATTCGCAGAATGCGAACCAGCAGAGGAACAAATCCTTCCCTGCTTTCCTTCTTTTCATTTGGTGAAAAGCGTTATCGATAGATCTCTGCGTGTCAATACCGAACTTAATATTAACAAACTTACTTGATTTGGTGTGGTGGGAAGCCGTTTCCCAACAATGTTGGATACATGTAATGCATGCTTCCTCTCTTTTCTTCGCTTATCGACGTTTAAGTAGGAGCTTAAAGGTTGTTCAAATTTGAGTTTCCCACCCACCCGAGTACCCTGTCTTTTCTGTTCCTAAAGTGTCCTACCCATCTGCCCTGAACTATAAGTGGGGCTAGACCGGAACTATAGTATCCTGTTAGCAGCAAAAGAAAAAAAAAAGGTAAATAATGCAGCGTTTCGTTAAATTTTATCCCGATGTATCAGCAAATTAAGCATTATTAAAAATCTGTATAAGTTTTTTTCAGACCTCTTTCTAGGATGTATTTATTGTTGAATGTCATAATATGGATCTTGTCCCACTACATGCAGTAGAGAATGACTCCAAATTCGGGCTTCTGAAACCTGAAAATGACTTTGTCGGGAAGATTAGTTGTTGGAAAACGTTGATAATCGTGGGTCAATATAGAAGCTGCAGAAACACCAGAATAATATTTCGATTAAGTTGAATTACTTTTTTTTTTCCTTTTTGTTCGCCTACCAGTGTCGATATTTTTTGAATTATGAAAATGATGTTAGGACTACTTTACTTTGAACATTTTTTTTATTTTTTTTGTATACTTCTACTGTATTTTTACTCATTTTTTAATTATAATATTTTAGTCTAAGATCATACGAGATCTCACATATTTCTCCTTTCTTCACGTTGCTGTGTGAGACTCATCACTTCTTGAGCTGCTGTAGAGCCCATGGCGTCCACCATTTCTCGAAATAGAGAGCCACGGTTTGTCAGCAGCTCCTTTGGTGTACCGACTTCTGCCACTACACCTTGGTTCATGACGATAATCTTGTCGTAAGTCGCGACGGTGTGCAAGCGGTGAGCGATCGTAATAACTGTGTAGTCAGAGAAGGCATTCATCAGTGTTGCTTGAATTTGACGATCCAGAGTAGGATCAATATTTGCAGTGGCCTCATCCATCAGAATAAAAGAGCTTCTTTTTCGCAATAAAGCGCGAGCCATACATAGCAGCTGTCTCTGTCCGACACTGAAATTGGAGCCGCCTTCCTGCACGCGACCTTCCAAGCCTCCAGATTCACTTTCTATCCGTTCCCGCAGACCGCAAAGTGTGACTGCACTCCAAATATCTTTTTCAGAGGACTCAAAAAATGGATCGAGATTTTGTCGCACTGTTCCGTCGAACAATACGGGATCTTGAGGGATCATCGAAAACTGCAAACGAAGCGTTCGAAGAGGATACGACTGGATCGGAGATCCGTTGATTAGAACTCTTCCTGCATCAATATTCACCATTCGCATAAAGGTGAGCAGCAGTGTCGACTTACCACTGCCTGTGCGTCCAACAATCCCTACCTTCTCCCTTGGAGCAATGCAGAAGGAAACATCTTTCAGCACTAAAGGCAGTCCCTCTCTATAGCGCATTTGCAGATGTTCACACTCAATCGATCCGGCAACGACATCCCTGCCCCGATAGTTTCCTTCCACTGCGACCGCCATCGCCTCTGTTTTGTGAGAATAGTCGCTTTGGTCCCCAGAAACTTCAGAGTTTTGCAAATCTTCACGAGGTATATTATCGATATAGTGTATCAACCTTTCGATGCTGTTCATTTCGGATTCCACAGTAACCGTTTGTCGAAGTAAGCGAAGCACAGTAGAACTCATCTGCATTGCCATTGTCAGGGAGAGCGAAATAAGAGCAGTGTTAGAACGGCTTCTGTGGGACAAGATAATCCCGCAGAAGGCAATGACGCTGATCAGAAAAGCATTAGCCAGTTCTACGCGCACCCCAAGCCAGCGATGAAGCAGAGCCCCAAAATTGGCGCAGTTAGCGACCAAATCCAAACGACGATTCGCTTCTGCTAAAAATTTTGAGCTAGAATTATACGCCTGAATTGTAGAAGTACCATTAGTCATCTCTGTGAGGAGTGAATACACTGGCGACTTTAGTATACTTAAGAGCCTTCTAGTTTCTCTGCTCGCAGTCCCGTAAAACTTCAGGAGATAACGGTAGAAGAAAATAGACGGCACAAGAGCTACAACGAATACCGGAATGGAAATCACAGAAACAATTGTGGACGAAATGATGGCCATGCTGTATTCGATAACAGCGAGAAGAGCCATTTGTAGGGTGTTGTCAATAACATCAATATCTCGAGAGAAACGATGCACAATTCTTCCGATGGGGGTCACGTCGAAAAATTCCATCGTCGCAGCAGAAACAGACAGCAGCACATCCTGATGCATCCGCTTGCACCCACGGCGCATCGCTGCAAAGCCACAAAAGTTTCGAAGTGGTGAGCTTATCGTTCCTACTAAAACCAGAACGAGATACCATTTCAACGACGAAGCAACCGGAATGCCCAAGCTGTCAGTCGACCATAAAGACAGCCACACTGTGCTTGAAATAGCAAGAACCTCAGTCACAGCAAAAAGTCCAAGAACTGCAGCAATAGCCGACTTGCCGCCGCAATAGTTAAAGTATCGTACGTAAGTTGAGAAAGGAATGGAGCCAGAGGCTTTCTCCTCTTGGGTGATCAGATGTCCAGCAGCCTTATCGTTCTTGGGTAAACCATTTGCTAAGCTCGGTTCCATAACTTTTTCAGTGGCTTCTCTGTCCTCTGAATCTTTAGCCACTGCTGTTATGGGGGATATCGCCATGAAACTGCACGCAGCGGATGTGTAGAAATCATCACGCTCTCCCGAAAATAAGACTCTCTGATCTTGAAGAGCAATAATATAATCGGCATGCTGGAGAACGTGCATATGATGTGTGGCTAAAAGACGTGTTTTCCCAGAAAGTTTTCCAAGAATGCATTCACGGAGCACTTTTTCCCCTACGTGAGCGTCGAGGGCTGAAAGAGGGTCATCCAGCAAATATAAATCTCGGTCCGCATAGACACCCCTTGCAAGGCTCACACGTGCTTTCTGACCACCGCTAAGATTAATCCCCTTTTCTCCGATTTCTGTTTCAAGGCCATTAGGCATCATGTCCAAGTCTGTTCTCAGCTGACTCACTTGAAGTGCTTCCTTTAAATTTTCTTCGTTCTCTTCTGCAAAGAAAAGAACGTTTTCTCTTAAAGTAGCGTTCATGATCCAAGGTTGCTGAGGAACGTAAGCAATGCTTTTAGTTGCCATCACGTGTCCCTTTGTCACTTCTAATTGAGACAAGATAGAGTGCATAAGAGTCGATTTTCCACAACCTGTGGGGCCAATGATTACCGTCAGCTTTCCTTTAGGTATTTTCACGTTGACGTCCTCCAGGATATTCTTCTGGGTCAGCTCATAGCAAGTATCTCCATCGGACTTTTTATTCTCTTTACTATCAGAAGAGGGTTCCAAAACAGCTGTCAGGGGCAGAGTTTTGCGTGGTGGGCGGCATTCCTCGCAGCAGATAAAGAACCGCAGCAATCGAATCAAAAAGGGGGTACCTACTTTTGGTACTTTCGGTAACTTCACTGGAATGTAGGCAGTAAGGTTGCAGTCTTGGAACACAACAGGAGCATCCACGCCATTGCTGTTTGGTCCAGATGCGCAACTACTAGAAGGGTCTTTTATGTTTGTTACAGATGTGTTCTCACACTCGAGGAAACGCTTGATTCTCTCCAAAGAAACTTGTAATTGAATGAGGCAGTTCGTGATAAATGGAAGTTCCATAAACGGACCTCGAATAAGGTTAAACAAAGCCAGCGTAGGAAACACAACGGTCGGTGAGAGCTCATTTCCGAGAGCGTAGTAGAGCGTAAACACTACAGCGATCATAACTGTTGGAGTCGCATTACTCACAAAAGAGAGGAGTACACGGCAATACTGAATACGCTTTAGTTGCTCCAATTCCATTGTGCGCTTGTTTTGTATCTCCGAAACAAAGTGGGGTTCCCATGACATATATTTTGTTACGCGAACACCTGAAATAAACTCATTGGTTGCCTTTATTCTCGCATCCGTAGCTGCAGATAAAGCTCTACGAGCATTAATTTGCAGCGAAGTGATGTAAGTATTAATTGGAAGGGTTACCACAATGATTAAAAGCCCAGCAATCGAGCACCATCCGATCATGTTAAACAGCATCACAATAGCGATAAGGAGTTGTAGAGGACTGCACCAGATGGTGTCAAGATTGCCAAAAAACTGCATTATTCGCTCGACATCCGAGCTCATCATGTTTACAATTTTACCGGGGTTCATTGTAGGTACAGCCAATGGTTTGATGGAAAGCGTCATAGACTTTTCAAAAATAAGGCAGCTGAGAGCGCTTCTAACCTGCCACCCTGAGCAAATAGACATATAGAGGGCACGGTGGCGAAGAATAGGTTGAGCAACAAAAGTAGATCCCAATGCTGCAGCGATCAGAAAGCCTTGAAGGGGATGGTAATCTTTTCGTCCGATATACGCGACGTACATCTTCAGAAGTACTGGGCCGGCCAGATTGGCAGCCATTCCACAAAGAGAAAAGGGTATTTGACGGATTAGAAAAGCAGGGAGAGTCGAAATGATGCAGCGAAACAGTGGGAGTCTATGCGGTGTAGGGGGGGGCAAAATGGCGAATTCATCAGCAACGGTAAACTCTAGAGTAGAGGGGAGCTCCAGAGTGGACATCGACTCAGTCAAAGGGACAAATAAATGCTCTCCATAAGCTACTCCGTTAAAAAAAGGATTTTTTTCGGGATTCCCATTTCTTTCCAGCTCTCGCGTCTTTGGAGGTTTCTCCCATTCTACACCTGCCATCGTATGAGTAAATATACCTTGCTGAGGAACGCCAATCCATCGCAGCACACCACAGCTCTCGCTATCCAGTTTGCTGTGAACGGTCAATCCAATCAAAGAATTCCAAGCATTATGAGAAAACAGCGCCTTCTGAACCGCTTTAGACAGCCGTCGACCGCAAAAATCAGTTTGGAGCGCTTCGGAAGAGGGTGGAATGACATCTGCCGTTAAGGCCTCGCGAGATGCTTGCACGGCCTCCGGGTATATCCACGTGTAAAGAAATGTACTGAAGAGAGAAGCCTTGTCTTCCGGTGTGGGGTCAAATACTTTGGGATCCCCCCACATATCCTTCAGTACTTGCTGATGCATCGCATGGGTGTTGGTATATTCATCAAGGTTTTGAAGATACCGTTGAAGTTCTTCCAACGCACGAAAGGACATGAGAAACAAAAACTTTGATTTGAAATAGGGAAGAATTGAAGAGAAAAAAGAAAAAAAGAAAGCAAAGGAAGAAAAATCGAAATGATACCTTTGCAAATACCATACAAATAATTGTTGAGCCAGAAATGAAATACAAGGAAAAGTTGTCCCAGGACCCGAGCGGACTATTAATGCATTAGAAGGTGAGAGCACATGATCTAGAAATTCAAAGTACAAAAAATAAAATATAAATTATCTTTTCTTATTCGAAAAGTAAACGGAAGGATTCACTTCAGAATCTCTAAGAGACAGCAGAGCATTGTGTAATTTCCTGCAAAACAATGTTATCAACCTATTAATTTGAGCAGCCGATCTATTAACTTGAGCAGACACGTGGGCAGCATAATTCTTTGCTTGGTTGTTCTGCCGTTCAACTAGGAAAATATTATTTTTTCTTTTGCGAAGAACCGCTCCATTTTTCTTCAACAAATTACGAATTATCACAATAGAAATGCAGAACAGAATCAAGTGAATCAGCGTATCGATCATAGAAAAATGAGCATTCCTCAAAGATAAAAAGCTTTCCACAAACAAGAACCGTGACCACAGAAAAAATATCACATCCAGTACAGATTTTCTATTTAGACAGAACAAAAAATTTGTCGGAATAAGTTGTTTTTTCGTCCACGAGGAAATTATTAACTCAAACTGAAGCAAACCAAATAAAAAGAATAGGTTGAAGGTGTAGAGCACCCCATCTTCAAAAAGAGGAGAAAGAGTGAAACAGATAAAATTAATCCTTAGGTTAGGGAGCTGTTGGAGGGGGAAAAAAAAGGGAGTAACAATGAAAAACAATACAGTACACAAGTGCGATACAATAGTGTAAGCACTTCGATAAGTTTTGTGAAACATGTTTTCAACCTCAGCCTGCAATATCTTCACCGACTGAGTAGTAGACCCCTCACCAGATGAACGGCATTTTAGAACCCATACACCTGACATCTCGGAAACAACTATCTCTGCAATATCAAATTTTTCATAAAGCATGAGATGATACATCAGAAGCCAGAATCTAGACTTCACTGCAACGCATACATATTTAACTGCACAACTTAGCATTCCGCTGAAATAAGATCGAAAAACGCAAACAGCCACAAAAAAAGGCAAGTCTACGTCATGAGGAGCCCGAGTATAGACAAAAAGTCGAACAATAGACCCGATAGCAAAGCAAGTAGTGATAATTGTATAAAATCCGTGATACACCACCTTAGCTGCGGTTGACCCACTTAGGTTCCCTTCGATATTCTCGAAAAGTCCTAATGCAGTCCTTAAAAATGATTGAATAGCGCCATGTAAATCTTTTGAGGTGACGCAATATGATACGTTTAAGAACATGAACGAGATTGTAAGCGGTAAGAAGTCGAAACCAAAGTAATCCACGTCCACCTGTAAGTTTCCAGGAGCCATAAGTGATGCAACACGAAACGACAGCTCTCCCAATGTTCTATCTAAAACAACTGTCACAAAAATAAATTTCAGTCCATTAAGCACGAAGTCTGACATAGAAATCCATTGTTTTGAGAGA
Source organism: Vickermania spadyakhi (assembly GCA_030849815.1). Lineage (NCBI taxonomy): Eukaryota > Euglenozoa > Kinetoplastea > Trypanosomatida > Trypanosomatidae > Vickermania > Vickermania spadyakhi. The sequence continues at coordinate 19,581 of JASAOA010001626.1, read as the reverse complement.
TGCTGAAAAAAATGATCCTTTTCCAGCGAAAATTTGGGGAGCCAAAAAAGTTTTGAATGATAATAATGAATCCAAATGATAAGTAAAGAAAAGAAAAAGCCTCTGGAAACGCTTGCACACGATACCACATCAATTCGAGATATAAGTGCTGCTGAAAAGAGATAATACTGAAAACGTGAACTCTTTGGCATCATCGAGGCACATGAAATAGGATCAAATGCGTTCAATGACTGTTGATTTTCTAAAAAGTGGCGTCCCTCTTTGATCACTAGAGCGATACTTTTTATACCAATCCCGTTAGAAAGACTTGTATAGTTCGCATTTTTCGAACAGTCGATCGGGATGACGGACTCTGAAACCAAGTATCCCCAAGCCTTGGCGACGTCGAACTCTCCCACAGAGTCCACGAAAATATGTTCCCAGTTGAACACAGCAATAAGTAATCCAAGTATCACACAGAAACCAACCAAAATCCAAGAAGTGACAAAGATCCCTTTCACATAGCAAAGGAATACCGCGAAGCCCCGGCAGCGCGGATATCGACTCATTGCACTCAACAAAGCATTGCACACGATGGAAACGGTAAGGGCAGAGAGTGCACCCAAAATTAATTGGCTATTTGTTATGAATGCGGCAGAGAAAATTTGAAGCACTGTATCAGAAATACTACCTTGAATGAATCTCGCAAGAAATGCAAAACTGAACGCGCTCCACAAAAGAAGTTTAGGTATGCCAGAATAAAACAGGAGCAGTGATGCGTTCAAACTGATGACGTAGCAAGATATTCGAGCAGCCGCTCTCGCATTCGCCATTCGATTAATCTTTCTTTGTTTTTCCAGAGTTCTCGCTAAATGATCGAGAATTTCTTGCTTCTCCGAATGAGAGATGTTCACCAAACGCTTCTCCTTTTCTTTCACCTGCAAGAGAAACTGAGCGGCTCCGTCTTCTTCCTCCTCCTCTTCCATTTCGTACAACGATAAAACGGGCACCGCCGGAGCCACATAGGGTAGGTACGGCATCTCCGTCGGGTGGATGACAGTCCATTTCTCAAATTGTTCGTATAATGGGAGTAAAACGACTTTGTGGCCGTAAAGTATGGCATTCCCTAAAAGGAAAAAATATAGGGCCTCAACAGGAGTGGAAGCATAGTTTTGTAGGTTCAGCAACGCTTCAAAAGGGCTAGCCTTCTCTCTATACGCAATGCAATACAGAAGACCTATAAGCGCGCTAGTCATGAAATTAATCATTAAACTCAACACTGCTTCGACGTGCTTCAGTAAAAAATTTGAAATTCCTTTGGCCACTAAAAAAATCCCTTCGGCAGAAAGTAGTCGTGGGGAAACCACTTCTTCTTTGCATAAATAATAATTTTCCTGGCAAATTTCGCAGCGAATGGACTTCTTCCTGCAAATCCATTCGGCCAAACAATTAGGATGGGTATAGCCCATGGACCCCTCACATTTGCATGGAGAAATAAAAGTACCGGAGGTTCCTCGGCACAGCCGGCATAACTTCTCCACCTCACTCATTGACTTGTTTGTTAGAGCTATCGTTTAAAGTAGAGATCATGAAGAGAGCCCAAGAAAAAATGATTTAAATAAAAGGCATTCAAAAACTATTGGCGTAAATTATCTTCGTACTCATATGTTTATCATTGTTGTTATCAAGTTAAAAAGTTTCCCTAATCTTTCAAGAGAACGTAATTAAAAAAAAAAAAATATTGTGAAGATTATTTGACTAACCGAGGAAAACAAAGGACGCCTGCCAATGATGCCGCACTTGATAAACCTTTATCCAGCGTGCACAAAATAAGGCGATTCGTTGTGGCGCCTTTCACTGTGTTTTGATAGAGGCGCACGTGATACTTCAGAAATGAAAATAACAAGATCCCTTCCGCAGGTGTCGTTCCTTGAAGTTTAGCCGCTTCTTTACCTCGTATATAATGCTGAAGTGTCAAGCAAACATTTAAAATTCTGCAGTCTGGATTTCCATTGAGGTCTGTGGAAACAGTAGCATTCAATTTACTATACGCCATGTGTGACAGGATGGATAGCGAGCTACTCGGATACTCTGCAGAAAACGAGAGACAGAAAACTCCAGGCGATTGAAGAAATGCCAAAACCCTGGACCACATTAAGAGTTTCACGTTATGGCGCACTCGGCTGTAAGGATCCCAGATGAGATGATACGTCTCTTGAATAGTCGTAAATGGTACCACAATTGTTGTGGACTCTAAAGGTCTCAGCGATGGATTTTGGGATTTCATGCGAGGTAAAAAATGTTCCATACTCAGATTCTTCGAAACACATTGCATCAAAAAATTAGTATCCAAAACCATGCCAAGCGATCCTTTCTCAAATATCTCATCGACGATAACATTGAGTCCTCTTTTATGAAAAGCAGGAACGCGAATTAGTTTTGTGTAAACTGCATTAAGTGCTTGAACTAGACGAAAGTGCCGGTGCTGAGCTTCCGGATAAGACGGCAAACGGAATTGTTGATTCGATGCACGAGTTCGGAAAGTAAAATACTTAGGATTCATGCGAGATGATATATCGCTAACAACTGATTCTATGGTGTTAGGGTAGTAAAAACTAGACTCGTAGAGGCAATCTAAAAGTCCATTATAGAGTGTGAAGTGATACGAATTCGCCACGACATCCGGAACGAAGAGCCGAAGTGCATCTGCTGTTTTAAGAGCTGATATCCAATGACCTGTGGCTTTCAGAGATCGAAGTACAGCAGCAAAGAGTTCTGTATCCAGGGAGTGACCCTCCGCTAAGGTACTCGAAACTAATCGAATTGCCTCTTGATGCTCCTGTAACGTGGACAGATTCTTCACAATGGGTCGAACCAGAGCAGGAGACAGTTCTTTACCATCAAATAACAGTTTCAGTGACAGTTCCCACAAGTTGTTTTTGCACAAAGACTTAATGAGACTTTTTTTGAGCGATGCCTTGCGAGAAAAATTTGGATTAGATTGGTAGATGGTTAAAGCTTTTTCCCACATTCCAGTGAACGAAGCTAACAGAAGGGTAGACTCCGCCCCTGCACGAGAATTTGCTTCGATATCCTCCTCGAAAACTCTCCGCATGCCTGAAACATTTCCTAACTGGCGGTACTGCTTCAACGCTGCCGCAGCCATCTCGTTATCAACAGCTCCAGATGCTTTCACGACGGTGTAGTACATCATTGAGAGGCTCCAAGACGTTTTCATCTTTTGTATCCCGTGCACTACCTCTAGGGTAGAAGGGGTATAAATACCTCTCAAGGCCTCATACATCTTCGAATATACACGAAGTACGTCCACCCAGCTTTGAGCACTTGCGGCAGCGGTGACAAAAGGAAGCTGATTCTTCATTATCCAGACTTATTTTGATGCTGTACTGCATTTTAAGGTGAAACATCAACAAATATTACAGGATGTATAGGCAAGAGAAAGAAAAAAAAAAAACAAGGTCGCATAAAATGGATTTTTCAGCGCATTAATAAGCAACATTCGGAGCAACCCGCATCCGCAAAATTGTCAAAACTAAGAATTTAGTGGAAAACAGCAGCTTTGAATGAGAAGTGATAAGAAAATAAATGATACGAATGAGGCAAAAAACAGAAAGTAAAAATAAAAAAAATCAATTAAAAAAGTGTTTCCCGCCACCGAAAAAAGGGACGGTAATTGCGAATGAATGAGGGAAATGATAAAAAGACAAAAAGACAATCAAAAGGTCGGACAGAAGTGTAGGCTGTTCTACGCGAGCTCCATCTCGTTTTGATGTTGCAAAGCAGTTAGAAGTTTTTCTTTAAATACTTCTTTACTGCCGTACTGAGGAATTGTAATTAATGAAGAACAAGATTGGGCTCGTGGGAGATGATTTTCACTTTCGGCATTCTCCTCCACGGAAATCGGTCTAATAAGCGGTAATCGTCGCTGCCCTGAAGCAAAGCACAAAAGCGAAGATTTTTGCTCAGGGGTCATGTCTTCCAGTATCTCCCAGAAAAAGGATTGCCGTTCATGCGTTAAATTGCATTTGATAAATTTCCGCAAGTCTTTAACAGAAGGATTGGCCACTCCACAAACTAATTCCTCCAAGTCTTTCCAGTAAAGGCACCTCAAAACACGACGCGACAAAACTTTCCACACCCCAATTTTAATAGCTTGAAGCTGAAGATCCATAGAATGTAATAGGCAGTCTTCCGCCAAATCCTGTTTCTTAGCTAAAACTTCTTCGCTTGAAAGCCCGTCAAAGTTGACGGAGGACATTTGCTCACTCAAACCGAAAATAAGTTCTTCTGCCATGCCGTTGGCAAAGAAATCGCTATCCCTCATGGATGATCGAACCACACTGTCCACATACATGTAATAATCTTCGACAGAGAGTTCGTCGTCTCCTAAAAACTTCCAAACAAACGGTGAAAGTTCAATATCCAGAGGCATTTGTGCCTTTGCTGCGTAGCCCATTAAGCGACCCACAAACGTAAACATCGAAAGCAACGCCGGTGTGTTCATTGTTTCATCAGGTACAAGTGATATTCGCATAGAATTGTTGCAAAACCTAAACAATGATAGACGGTTATTATCGGGGTTGGACGGCGCATGAACGGGAAGCTGCATTAGCTCCTGAGAAATTATACTCCATGTCTGTCTATAAGGTCCCCCCATATCAATTGGGAAATGCCCAGATCCGCTTAAATACAGTCGCACGCGAAACAGAGGAGCGGTAGACCAGATCTCATCTGGGATATCCTTCAATTGTTTGTAACACTGATACAAAGCTGTGTGACTTAAGAAATCCCAGCCGTCGAGCGTGGCGTCAGGAGCCGGAGCCGCACTCATTCGAATGACAATATCCTTCGGGGCCGCAACAGTAACAATGGGGTCGAAGTGTATCATTCGAAAACGACTGAACTCGCGAAGCATCGGCTTGAAAAACAAGAAGGCAGTCGAAAGCTTTCCAGTAACTTTTTCACATTCCAAATCCAAGAAATGCTCCGCTGTACCAACGACATTTTCAATCACACGAATAATACGTTCGTAACGCAGCAAATCAGTGGCTGAAATGCATGAAAGCAGATGAAAATCTCGAATATTTGGATTGGGAAATTCCCTTGTGCTTCTGGAATTGTCTCTTAACGATAAGTACGCGCTAAGTTGTACATAAAACTCTTTGGGTTGGGGAGGTACAGTGCTGCGTTCCAGCGGCTTGTAGGTGCCAGTGGCCATCCCGCACTGTGTATCGCTAAGGTCGTAGTACTCTGGAGGAGCATATAAGAATTCCTCTGCGTTTAAAAGAATAGAGAGGCCACTTCCACCGTTAATGGAAGCAAAGGCGTAAAGGGGATCCCTTCCCAAGTGATTCCCCGGAATAGGCACCCACCGACCGACTATTCCATTTCGAGACCAGGCTACTTTTCCATTGGCAAGATCCAGCAAGCATCCGATCACCGTTTGTTGTTTCATGCCGAAGAATAGAGAAGAAGGTATTTCGTAGATCTGCTGATTGCCTCCGAACGTAATCATACTCCCGAGAAATGCAAAGCTGTACGCATCTGTGCCAACGTGAGTATCGGACGCCCGTCGATGTTGCTCTGTTCCCCATCCAATAGCGTAGGTCCCAATATCGTCCTTCGAAAGAACTACTTCAAAATAGACCTTTTTGCGAGGAACTTCAGCTTCACCAACAGCTTTTCCAATTTTTAAGAAATTTCGATCCACCAACTCTCCAAATAGGCACTTAATTGCTGTCTGCTTGTTTCCCTTCTTCACATCTCCATCAACTACGGAAGGGAGGGATCTCTTGTTCTCCATGGAGGATCGGATGTCTAAAAGGCATTTTAGTGCATTTACAGGTATGTTTTCCAGCAGGCCAACGTACGGTATTTCCACTGGAAGATCCAGAAGAAGCTCCACGATAGCCGACGCATCTTGTCGGCCTTGGTGGTTTTGCGTTCGAGTATTTCCATCAAGTTCAGCGCTGGCGAACGAGAAAAGAGCAGCCAGTAAAGAGAAATAGTTATGCGAGAAGTCCAATGTGTTTCTATTGGAGATGTAACTACCCAGAAGAGAGAGAATTTCAGGTCGTAATTTCGGAGAGCATTTGTGAGCGGCAAAGACCACAGAGTGAAGGGAATCCCAGATGAAATGCGGCCCTGCATTCGTCAGCGATGGGTGCCGTAAAGCGGCAAGAACAAATTTTGCTAAGCTTGATGCATCCTCTGCGTGTACAGACGGAGAAATAATTAGCTTCGCGGCCCGTGAAGTAAGCAAAAGAATATGATTGAAAGATAATTTATTCGTCATGTCGATTGCTAAAGGGTGGCGGTGAAATAATTCGATTCTTTCGGCAAAGAAACCGAAATCTGCAGCAGTTTCATGGCAAATCATCAAATAAAGGTGCCGAGAAAGAAGGATAATTAAATTCGATACGGATGATCCACGATCAGGTTCCTTGTAGAAGTAGCTCTTCTCTGTTTTCTCACAGTCTGGAAGTACCGCTACATCTTCACTTCGTTCATTTCTCAAAGGAACCCGAGTGAGCAAGCGCGCGAACACGGACCCCATTGTGCCATCCGGAAATCGGTACGTTCCGGAAAATTGCATTCCAGAGCAGTCAATCACGCCCTTAATGACATACACGCATTCACTGGGAAGTTTTTTCTCATCAATACAGGAGATAATTTCGGTCCATTTCAAGTTCTTTACGGTTTTCCAAAAGCTGTACTGTTCTTCATCCAGCATAATCATTCTCGCCACCCTATCGTAGCGGTGATAGTCGTAATAAACTAAAAATTTTCTTACTTCGTACAGGAATTGTACCGAGGATTCACTCTGAAAAGTACCCTCCTTCTCCAGGTTCAAGTCCATTTTAAAGCTGGCTTTCTTCGATGTGATTTCACCTCTCCATGAGCCCTCAATGGTTGCGAGCTCGGCTGGATTTTTCAGCATCCTTCGAAGCGTGTATTCTCGTTTGGAGGCGGGTAGCCCATTGGGAATTTCGCACCAGGATGTCGATTCACATGACTGCTGTATTTCCACGCAATCTTCAATAGCAGCGTGAATGTCAACTTGGGTCCCCGCAGCATCCCTCAGTGTAACGGTATTTCTCTTCTTCTCCTTGACGCGATAAATTAAATCACGAGCATCCCCCGTCAGCCACACGAGAGCTTCTTGTGAAAAAGATTTCTCTTTCTTTGCTGGAATAGGTATGACAAGATAAGGCAGAAATTCCGCAGCATGTGAGACTCGAAACCACAGCTGGGGGTGCTGAAGCATGCTTCTTATCTTGGAGATCACTGGCGATGGAGCACACGAACTCAAAGAGGCGGATGATAGGCTCTGAACCACAGAGAGAAGAACTGATTTGTAGTGCGTCACTACGGATGATAAAATAGTATTCTGGCACATGCACGAAAGGATTAAAAGTATTTTAAAAATAGATAGTCCCGACGACAAACTGGGGCCAAGGAGTAACGGTGAGGAGTTCAGTTGTCGTTGCAGCGTCGTTCTAGTCATATAGGGGTCTACCAGCAGCTTGTTGAGTGGGAGGCACTTGGACACGCCACCTACGAGAATATGAGCTTCGCCATCAGCACTCGATTGAATTATTCCTTGAGTGAGTATCTTGTCGTCAAAGAAATATCTTATTAGTCCCATGTTAGGCGTTGAAGGAGAGTTTTCAGAAACACTAGGTACATTGGACAGGAAATGAAAAGGCACTAGTGGGGCTCGGCATTGGTCTTTAGCGACGATTCGATTTCCAAACCTCGGGACGTTCATCGTGATAATATTGCCATTAACCTCCGTGACCACAGCAGCGGTTGTGCGGCTCCTGTCAGGAAAAATGGTAACCTTTTGTCCGATAGAGCCAAAAAGCACAAAGAAGAACAAATGCGTCTCCTTGATGTATTTTTTTTTGGTCGTAAAGTTGGCGCGGCGGTGAATAACCCAATCTTTCGAAACTTCAACAATCCTTTTACGGATGTCTACGCAAAACGTTATCGTGCACCCATTGGTAAATCCGGAAGAAGAGCTTGTGCCACCTTTCTCGTCAATGAAAGGGTCACTGCAGACGAGTACTACTTCTCCATCTCGCTTCGTCCCAGAATAATTGAGCATATACGTTCGGAATTCAGCGGGGCTCATGGAAAGGACGTCCTCATTCGACGTGATTCCTACAAAAACAGGCCCGTCGCTGGATATTGGTTTTCCATCCTCGGTGTCCACAGACACTACAAATCTTCCACAATTCCCCAAAAGACCCCAAAGGGCAAAGCTCTCTTCTGCACTGTTCGCGACCGCCACACACTCCAGCTCATCCTCCGGAAGACGGCAATCACTGCTTCGCAAATACATAGCAGGTCCGGAAGGAATAAAAAGGTTCATCCCTACAGACACCTTCCATGGAGGGGAAATAGTATATGCAGTCGCCCGTTTCGAATTCATTGCTGAAAAACTGTGATGAGGATGGATGCACCTGTAAAAGCAGTCTGGACATAGGGCATAGTTAACGCACTCGTTGCATTTATACCAGTCGTCCGAGAGTTGAACTTCCTCCAGTTGATTCATGGAGCAGGAGGAGCAGAAAATTTTTTGAGAATAATCAAAAGTAGCGAAGTGTGTCTGAGGTCGAGTAACACGAAGTGGAACCCGATCGCTGGTGGTGGAAAGAAGAACTGCTGAAGCGTCATTGTTATATAAACACACGAACGGGCGAAGGGGTTCAACCGAAACATTATCGAAAAGACGACCTAAAAAAATTTCATCCCCTTTGTAAGGCTTTCTGTACGCATCCATTGTTCCTGCATCTCGATCAATGCAAAGTCGGATAGTATCACCACTGAAGAAGCTAATGTTGTCTTCAAAGGAAACATCCGCCTTCATGTGCTTCAGCCTCCACACAGGACTGTCCGCGTCGTGGAGGGCCCACACCTGCGGGCGGGAATCCTCCCGGCGAGCAAAATCTGTGCATTTCCATGAGAAGTTCTCCGTACAGATACCGAAATAATACCCGCCACCAAGTGTGTGCGAGTCATCATTTCGACGAATCCTGCAGCACAAGTTGCAGACCCCCTTATCCGGTAGCACAGGGTCCGCTATACTGATAAATGTAGAAAGAACTGGAGCATTGCTCTGGAGACGAACAAGCTTCCCTAGATATTGAGCAGAAATCTGCATTGCTGGATTAGATAGTGCAGAGCTGAACACAAAATCAGCGTCTGGAACGTTAAAGGATAACAGATCTTGGGAAATCAAGCGTATCGCGTTGTAGAGCCCAATGCGCAAAGATCCTCGAAGTATATCAAATAGTCTTTCTTCTTCATTTATAATAGATGAACGACACTGTATTTCAGTGAGAAGAAGTGAATGCAAGACCGTAGTAAGCCTGGTATGGCTGTACAGAGAGTTTACTAAGCCTTCAATGCAAAGTCCGATCCCGTTCAAATTATCCTGCGGTTCAACGTCAAAGCGACAATCAACTTGAGCTTTCGTTGGAATCCGAAACTTGTACGCATTTTCGAAGAAGACGGAGCCACTGCTAATGTACTTGTACCGCGTATGTTCGATATCTAGTATCTGCACAACATCGTTTTTGCCTTCCTTGTTACCAATTTCCAGACATCGAGGATCGGGAACTCCATTAAAGATTGCGAACGTCACCTTGGGATTCGTCTTTCGACTCATTTCTTTCCGTAAGTACTTCGAAACAATCATGTCAAACTTACTGACACGAAGCATGCATCGCAGCACATCTACTGAAACGGCACTAAGAAGCATAGTCTCTGTGATGGGAGACGTCATCAGTCCTGAATCTAAGAACACACTCGCATCTTCGTTATACAATTGAACAAACGGGACAACCTCGATTGAAGACGGAAGATCCAGAAACAACGTAGAAAGAAATTTTCCGTCTCGAAAAAAGCTCACTGTGCCCCTGTCTCGATTCACCACAACTTTGACAGACTCCGCAGAACCAAACGCTCTCATAAACGAATTAGGTTCCACGGAAGGATTTGTCGCGTGAGGTAACTGAGGAGAGACGTCGTGAAGTGCCCAAACCGTAGGAGGTTGCTTTGTTTTCCATGACTGCAGGAGATCTGTCGGGTAGGCATTCCGTTGAGCTATTCCAATGTAGTAGCCGCTCTGAAGAGAGCGGCCCTTCGGGCTCCCTCGTTTTTGAATAGAAACAGAAAACGAAACTTCACCACTGCTTGGCAGCGTTCCGCCAAGAATAACACTAACTTTAGACTTTGGAAGCATGGCCGCGAAAGTGTTACTCAAAATGGCTACGTTGTGAGGATCGCAGGTCTCCCAGGAAGGACGAAACGGTATTTGGGGTACTTCCGTGTCTTCTTTCTCACCATGGATAAACAAGGTTTTCACTAGGGCTATAGAATTTCCTTCCGAGATACTATTGATTTCAGTGATAACGTCGCGCAAAAGCCTTAACGTAGCAATGAGCGTGGATTGCAGCGGAAGTGTCATGACCAGCGAAACGGCATCGTACACCGTGGAGCTAATGACTTCGGGCACAGGTTTCCCAATGTTTTCGGGTAGAAACACTTTTCGAAGGGTGGAAATTTGAAGGAGAAGAGAGCTTTCTCCAATTCTAAACATGACGGCTTGCCTTAAGTGGGCGGCAGAATCTTTCTCCACAGCGGTTGCCATGTTGAGGAGTGATGAGGCCACCACATTAATATGCTCACACGCTGCATCACAGCAGAACTTTTTGAAGAGTTGAATGTCGCCGTCCTCCTCCTTGTGCTCTGAAGAGCATGCCTGTGCGGTTAGGAAATAGGAAACCGTCTCCGCAACGAAAAAAAGGTTGTACCATGTGGGACCATCGCTACAGGACAGAGATGGGTGCATTTGCGAGTAATCAAAAACAAAAGGAGACGTCCCAAAATTTACGTCTATCTCAACCCCGCTGCTTTCACCGAATAACAAGGATGGAAACAATTTTTTCTCTGCCTCAGGCACTGTCCCGGCAGCCCGCCAGAAAACACCATTTCGAGTATAGAAAACTTTCCGCAAAGCGACATTGAAGCCACATCCCAGTACATCACCGAAGCGGAACGGAATATAATCTTCTTGCAGTTCACTCGTTGATGGGAATAATTTTCCTTCTGTTGACAAAGCAAAAACAAATCGGGAAGACGCTTCTTCAAATGAGGCGTCACCGCTTGTAAGGCCAAAGAACATTGCATCAGGGCACTGGGTATTAAGGTGCACTTCAAAGTAATGGATGCATGGACTACCTTGCTCCAGAAAAGTATTCCAAGGATCGTCTGCGCGTAGAAATAGACGGGCTTCCGAGTTTTTCCTAATGACAATAGGTCCACTCTTCGAGTCCATGACCACTACCTGGGGAAGAGCAACAGAGAAGTGATTCTCGGTTGGAATTCCTATGGTTCGAATACTCACGGCGGCAATCGACTCATTAATCTTAAGTGCTGCATCCTTCCAGGACTCATGAAAACCCATTATGCCGGCATAATTGTTCGTGTTGCCATGCAAAACTTCATTGAATGGAATGCGCATGAGCTGAGCCAGGGTTTTAAGCATCCATGGACAGTGTGTGCCATCCGGCGCTCGTTCTCCTTCTGCAATCATTAGCTGGTAATCATCCGACTCCCAAGGGTATGCAAACAACGTCAGTACGCTTAGAATAGATAAACCTGTGGGAAGTGACGCCCCAATCAAGTCTAACGTGTTGTCTGGGAAAACATTCTTGTCATTTTTTATTAGCGTGTGTGTCAACTGTTTTAATAATGAGTTAAATGAAACTCTGACCCTCGACTCCATCTCCAGACCCGCTCCAAAAATACTTTCTACCACATGCTGCTCCCCACACTCCCCCGTGTAGTCGAGCACGAGTTTCAGCACCTTAGATATAGACAGGACATTGTCGCCCACTGCGCTAACGAGTCCGTAAAGAATATCTACTCCACGACAGAAATTCAGTGCACGGCGAGTTTGGTGAATCAGAGTCGCCTTCATGACCTCAATACCATCCGGACGACAAAGCGCACTTCGAACGGAATCCAACAAGTCCTTCATAACAGAAAAATGAAATACGGTGGTATGGAATGATGAAGCGGTTAGAGAAACGCGGCTGAAGCTTCGACTCAAAGATGTGGGTAGCGAACGGTCAAAATGAATATTCCCAACCACCCAGTGGGCAATCTCTTCCAGTTTCTTTAGAACAGGTCCACGCTGCGGACCTTGAAAGCTGATACCCCAATTCCCACTGAACCAATTAAGCCTCAGTTCTTTTTCTGCTTCATGCTCTGTTGCCCCACAATGAATAAGAATAGCCAATAAGGACTGAATAGCGGGCTTCATAGAGGGGATGATGCTACCCCTCATGCTGTGGCACACACTATCTGTCAATTCCTTACCTTTTCCTGTTCCATTTAGAATCTCCGCTGAATACGTAGAGATGGCTTCGCGGTCTGGGATATTGATATTGTTTAACTTCAGCGCCTCCGTCGTGAGTCCGTGACGGAAGGCTAAGGGAATCTTGAATTCCTGTACGGGAGAAATGCAAAACCACAAACTTCTGGTGAGAGATAAGAGAACATCCTCAAAGCATTGTAGTAGAAGAGTCATCCAGCAACTATTGACCTTGAAAGTGTAGTTCGCCGTCGTTGCAATGTTCACGTCATCCTGACCAGAAAACACAAGAATATCGCCCGAGACAGACACTTCCGTTGCCACCACATTTGCAATGGTGGAGTCAAGCTTCCGTCTGCCCTGTGAAAGAATGGAAAATGGTGGTGCTTGCCGGTCCTTCTGAATGAATACTTTATCCGCTTCGGAGAAATCAGCGACAAAGCACCACGTGTTTTTGTTCTTTCCTGAGTTAGGAGGTCTCAACTCATACACTGTGGTAGAGTCAAATGACAATGCCTCTTCAATGGAGACGGATATCTTCTGAATGCGGCGAATAAGGTTCACAAGATTTTCCGCGCAGTGCGAGTTCACAATATGTGGGCACTTTCGAGAAACGCCAATGAGGAGAGGCACAACGCCAGTGACCACAATGGATTGGGATGGACGATGCAATGAAAAGGTGGCACTTCTCCACGTCTCTAAACTCTCGCTGGCAAAATTGCAAATCAAAGTCATCAGCTCCGTTAACGTACTTTCTCTCTTCCTTGACAGTAAAGCATGCATGGTGACTAGCACATGTTGTGTGACCCAGTGTGCCAGCTTTGGGTGCATTGAGGAACTTTGAAACTGCTGAAACATTGAAACCGTCATAGAGACAAGATCCCTTTCTTTTCCATTATCTATAGCGTAATTCACTATCATTATCAATGGAATATCACTGAACATCTCGAAATATACATCCCAGTTTTTGGATGGTACCTCTAAGAAGAAAGAGCATTTTTTTTTCATCGTGCACAAGCTGCGTTCTGCCACTTGAAGTAGTTGAACTGCAGGTTCCTTCACAGTAGCGTGATTTTCAAACATACTGATTATGCGGCTTAAAGATGCTTGAAAGCAGTAATCACGAACAGGAATGGTCAGCTTTCCAAGAGAGATGGCCTGAAAATACGCCAAAGACACAGAAAGCAACGAACGAACGAAAATTGGGGTTGTTTTCGATGTGACAGAACTCAATTGGGTTAGTAAGCCATCAAAATCCTCTAGGCTGAAAGAGCTCAACTTCTCGTGTGCTAACTCTGTTCCAAATATATACACTTTTTTACACAATTCCTCAAGCACCCACTGCAGAGAGTTTGGAGGAGTCTCGCTTTTCCCAGCGGACAGTGAGTGATACACCGGGCTCTTCGAGTACAGTCGCACGCTTGTAAATGCCAAAAATGATGGTTCGCATACAATCAGCTCTGCTTCATCTTTACGGAGGGCGTAAAACTTTTTAAGGCCAGTAGGTGAGCACTGATATAGGCGTTCAATGGTATTAGTTTTACAGTTGACTTTAGTGACCGTGGTGCTCCCGCGTTCCGCCTGTGACACTAGAGGAGGCAGCAGATAGATGTGATATGTGCTGATGAGTGCCCGGCGAGACAGAAACTCATGGTGGGGCATTTGAACTGGAGGGTAAGTTCTAGGGGGGGTGGGGCAGCAGCACTCTCGGTCCCACACGTAGCACTTGGTCGCGGAAAGGGCATCGCTTCTCCGTGTGGCGAGATCTTTGAGCCAGAATCCCATTCCCTCATCCAAAGGATAATAAAAGAACAAGTTGCTGGCGCTGAGGTGTAATTCCCTGGAGAAGAAACAACTAGCAGAATACATTTCTTGCTGGTCATCGGGACTACTCCACAGGGCAATAGAGGCAATGTGCCCACGTCCCTCAAATATGGTGGTAGAATGAACTCTAAGAGTGGAAGGCGGTAGCTGATTCATTCCTTGCAGCTGAAGAAATATTCCATTTTGTAGTACAATCCATCGGCCCTTATGCCACTGAATATGTAGTTGAGCCCACTTGGTGGAAGACAGCGCCGCACGGCATGTGTGGCCGTAAGCAGAGAGTATGAGAACATGGTCGTGAATCGTCGCACAAAGAACACCGGATTCCGTCTCCACAGTAGTTACAAGCCCCTCATAGTCTGTTGTGATAAAAACTCCTAAGCTGAATCGATGCAGTTCCGTATAATTTTTGAATTCCTTCTTAACCCCTACACCGTTTTGATAGAGATACAGTGAAGAAGAACTCCCTGCTGGGAGAAATGGAGCTTCAGAGCACTTCAGTTTCGAATCACTGTTTGACCAGTCCAGTGATATACACGGCTGTTTTGTTTCTTCTCTAAAAAGGTTATGCAGCTCCACAGATAGTACAGCATGATGATGTCCAGTGGCGTCCGTTATTAAAATGTACTGCGCGTCGTCTGTGAAAGAGATGACCCAAGAAGACTTTAATTCTTCAGAAAGTTCTTCCCGTCGAATCACACTTCCAGTTCCACGATTGATCAGCACTATTTGTGAGCCAATAGTGGCTGCAATGAGAGCACCATCAGGACTGACACACATCGCACTCAGAAATCCTTCTTTCTTTTTGACGGATAAAAGCATCGGAACGGGCTCTTCTTGTATGCAATCTATTGGAGAGCTCCGAAGTGTGCTGAATTCGGCATTCAGTGCGAGAGAGCTGACAACTTCGGAGGCGTATGGAAGCACGCAATGAAAAAGCTCGGAAGTTTGAAAGCTTTCCAGCGAACGAAGCAACCAAAGAACATCGAGAAGCTCTGCTCGAAGAGAGACAACGAGTCCGACTAGGCTAGAGAACAAGCGCTTCCACTCCAGTATTTTGTTATCATTAAGGATGTTGTCGAAGTGCCGTAGCAAGTGCCGCACTAGCTGTACAGGAAGTTCGAGCGCGATGTGTTTGGATTTTCTCAGCTTATCCAGCATTATTCGAAGGCTTTCAACAGACTGCATATCAATGTTCGACAGGTTTACGGCGAGTAGAAGGCTATCTCCACTCAGTTGGCTTTCCCACATCCGGTCCTCATCTTCTCCAGAAGGTTTCAGTGAGCGTCCGACAACCTGCTGGTCGATGCTCTCGAAAAGTTTTGCAACATCTTCCATCTCCTGTTCCACCTGAAAAGCAATTAAGTCATAGGGACTCGGGCTTACTGGTTCTTTATTCCGGAAAAAATTAGTCATACGTCGAAGTGAATTGGAAAGGTCTGTAAACTTGGATTCTGCAGGATTGGCAAAATACAATGGAGCATGACCAAGTTCCCGAGCAGCGAATAATCTTCGCTCTTTCATTTGATGCACTAGCGGAATGTAATTTTGACGATACAGCTTCGTCAGCGACATCGTCTCTAACGACAGCTTTTCTTTCAGATACTCGTATTCGTGAACCGTCAGAACGTCTCCCACTCCCATCGCACCAAACTGTGGGACCCATTGGATCTCTTGACGGCCGTTTGGGGATTCCGACGGAAAGTCTGAGGTATCTTCCACCTGGGAAGGAAACAGCTGCAGCTCCGGATTCAGAAATAAGCTCCCACTCATTGTGCAATTCAGATGTCACTTTAGGAGGAGTCACTAATCTGAAGAACTGTTAAAACTAGGAAAAACGCACCACAATTATAGAGAAAGCCTTCTGGGTATACAAAGAATAAAAAGAAAACAAAAAAACAGAGCGAAAAGCGATAGACAGCAAAAATAGGAGGCCACTCGGATCTCCGCAGTACTGCAAAGACTTCGTATCGAAAATAAAGAAATCAATTCCATTTGATTGGCGCTCAGCACTAAAAATAAGTATATTAAATATATTTCAGTTGTCAAAGTGTGGAACTTTCAGAAGCAGCTCTACCAAAATTATAGTAATTAATGACAACAGAGAAAGTAAAAAAAAAAAAGAAGAAGTGCTTTCACTCAGGGGACAGTA
This sequence comes from Vickermania spadyakhi, assembly GCA_030849815.1. Classification (NCBI taxonomy): domain Eukaryota; phylum Euglenozoa; class Kinetoplastea; order Trypanosomatida; family Trypanosomatidae; genus Vickermania; species Vickermania spadyakhi. The sequence goes on along the minus strand of JASAOA010001626.1, from coordinate 3,217 downwards.
ATAAACGATACAATCAAGCATGCACCTCCTGTGGTTCCAATGCACGCTATCATAAAATGGTTGCCCTTTCCGCTGCTCTTACCCTTCAATTCCTTTTCTAGCCAGTCTCAGCCTTCTTGACGTTTTTCTCCTTTGATCGCAAGAAGGCTGGTTTTCGTCAGGTCCCACCAGCACATGCGGTTTCAGCATTCCTGTGCTCTGTGTCTGGAGGGTCTGGGTTGTGGTGTTCCGTCGCGTCCTTCAGCTCCTCGTTCGGAGGGGGAAGCTGGGGGCGTACAAGGTGGTAGAGCCACTTCGCGAGAGCTACCACCACGTAAACCACCAGCCAGCAAGTAAATCAGACCATTGTTAAACAGTAAAAACAATCCTTGAGAGAAAAAATAAAAAGGGGAGAGAATACAGAATAGAAAATGGATGGGTGAGATAGCATTTCACTCATGGCTCTTTCCACACGGCCATAGGTACATGCATGACAAGGGAGATGACAGATTAGATTCGTTGAAGCAGTATGCATCTTTCGAAATACGCAGTCAAACACACACAAACACAAAAAAAAAAGGCAAGCAAAAAAACAATAATGTATCCACTTTTTTTAAAGCTCATGATACACGAAATCATCATCTACACCCACAAAGTTTAGAAAAGTTCCCCCACCACTATTCTGTTCAGAAGAATGTGGAATGTGAAACTCCTTTTTAATAGATTCCATGCTCCGAGGATCAGGGCTGAGTACCACATCTTCTACCTCGCTACTGCTCTCTCCAAGAGAGTCTACATCATCACTTCTTTTGTGTGTGCGCTGATACTGTTGGAATTCTAATTCCCATTTAGACACAACTTTAGCAAGCAATTGAACTTGATATTCCAGTGAGGCATAGTATGAAGACCCTTGATGGTGGCGTCGAGAAACAAGTCTGGATGATTCTAAGCTGTGCACTAGCTCCTCCTCTTTGATACTCTGAAGATCTCCAACAGCATTTTTGTCTGTCAATGAGTCCTTGAATGGTTCTTTTCCTACGGATGGGATAAACTCCACAATCCGGGTGGAATAGCCCTGATCTACCAGAAACGCCGTGCGGTGAGCAGCATAGTTCATTTCGAGTGTGTCCGTACTCACAATGGAGTAGAACCAGGCTTGAATGCTTTGCCGATCACTCGATTGTTCTTTGGGGCGCAATATTCTCCCCAGGCGCTGTGCCTCCTGGCGACGACTTCCCCCATGACTCGATACTTGAATCACAACATTCGCACTTGGAAGGTTCACACTGACGTCTCCGACACGGGAGATGCAAATAACATTCACATGATTGGTACTTTGAAAATCCGAAAAAATCATAAGTCGATCTTTTAGTTGTGTGCTTCCGCAGACGACCGGAGCGTGAAGAAGTGCGGCATATTCGTGCAGTAAAAGTATGTGATCGCAAAAAACTAGGATCTTAGCACCTACTTCGAGATGGCGGCTCACAAGGTCCTGAACGCACAACATTTTATTGGGATTAGCCGCTGCGAGGAGCACTAGAATAGGAACTCTTCCTGTGCATGAAGCTCGCATGGACTGCTCCATGTACTCTACACCAAACTCTTTACTCATTGGAGTGTGAATTTCTACACATTGAACTCTCGCTAAAAATCCCTGAAGGACAAGCGCTTCCATCGAAACATCATATAATTTCGGTCCTACTAAATGAAAGAGATCCATTATCTTTTTGTCCTCCCTCACGTAAGTCGCTGTTAGTCCTACAGTCGCCTTTGCATCAATGAAGCTTAAACTTTCCCTGAAAGCATCAGCTGGTATCACGTGCACTTCGTCTAGAATGAGGAGCCCAAAGGAAGAGAACAATTTTTCTTTGGGGTTAGCTTTTCTCTTGCGATTGGTACTGTTTGGATCCTGAGGTATCTCCCTTGCTTTGTTGTTTCTCAAATTTGCGAGTCTCCTGCCCTCTTGTTTAAAAGCCGACACAAGCATGCTGTACGTGGTGAGGACGACATCGGATTCTTCCGTGATGTCATCCTTTTGTTTTGCCGTGAGACACGCTATGCGATCACACCCTCTCCGGGCGGCGTTTTTCGCTCGACCGACAGCAGCTTCCGTTGGAGAAGGATCGAGAGATGCGTACTCCAATATCTGGTTTTTCCATTGATCGACACTCACACTCCCAGCGCAAACTATGAGCGTTGGTTTTTTTACCTTGCACAGCAACATGATCCCCACTAACGTCTTTCCTGCTCCACAGGGAAGAAGAAGGCATCCGCTGTTCAGTACGCCTTCCTTCGTTGCCGCCTCCACTGCCTCCACTTGGTAGGACCGTGGACGGGTATGTGGATGCAAAGACACGGTTGTGGTTCGAAGAGTTAAATCCGACTCGAAATCGTACTGCTGCCATAATGGGTAGCCCAACATGACGCAGCGTTCACAGAGAACTTTGGAAACGGCTCTACTCTTGGCTAGAAGAAGTGGAAACAATTTCTCGTCTCCATCCCAAGAAAAGCATCCATGTTGAATTGCCGTCGACTCTAGAAGCGACTGAATAACTGAGTCTGACGCCAAAAACACTGCAACGTCATCTGTTTTGCACAGAACGACAGTCTTCTCTCTTTCAATCACAACGCGAGCGAGATTATACCTCGAAATACAGGAATTCAGGAAGTTTTTCAGCGACACAAGAAGAGCAGTTTCCTCATTTCTCGCGTCAAGTAGTCCATAGCAGTATGATTTGAAGAAATTCAAGGCTTCTGTTTCGCTAATACCATAAGAAACCGCAGCTCCTAGAGAAAATGGAGTTAAGCGATATTCATGAAGTAATGCGGGCCTCGAGATGGCTTCAGCTAAAATAGACAGTTTTCCCTGAATCTTTAAATACCCTGGACGAAATGCTTCACCAAATATGGTGAAGCATCCTGCAGTTGCTAGGCGGGACTCCAAAAAAAGGCAAGGATCGTTCTCTAAGTATTCCTGAAGCATAAAAAACTAAATTGTTGTATGTCAGTGGAGGGCTCCCGAAAAAAATACTATCAGAGAAAAGAATGAGCAAAACAGACAAAAAGAAATTTAAAAAAAATTCGAAAATAAACACCGAGGAATGCCACACGCAGAAAACAACTATATGGAGCGCAAGCACGTTGATGAAGTGATTAATTAAAATGAAAGGAAAAAAAATATGTTGCGGAGCTCATTACTCCTCTGGGTGCCATGCGCCTTTGACAGCCTTACCACCAC
>JASAOA010001625.1:0-26964 GCA_030849815.1 Vickermania spadyakhi | reverse complement strand
AGCCGCTGAAGGCGTGGGTAACGCTGTTCAAGGAGTTCCCGCAGTTGATGGAGAGTCGCCGCCTGGCGGAGATGCGGGACATCGTGGAGGAGTACCAGCGCACGTACGTGGGAGTCGGTGGGCTTCCCACCAGGTCCGATGTAGCGGTCTCGCTGAGGCGGACAGCCGACTTCTGGATCATGTTGCTGCACCGATTGATGAGTGAGGAAGAGCGTGGTGCCGACGTCAGTCGTGTGTGAGCCAGTGTCGGCTGTTGAATGCGGACACGAAGGGCCTGCGTTGTGTGATATGCGGCTGTCTTTGGAAGAGTGCCGATACACCAGTGAAAGTGTATGGGAGCGTAGTGATTATTTTTTCTGTTTTTTTTTTTGTTTTGCTGATGCTTTTTTTTTGTCTGGAGATATGCCTTTATTTTCTGTGTTCTCAATTAAACAATATATGTTTGTTTCTTTCCACTGCATCGTGGTGCTGCTGGTGCAGATGTGTTCTTTATTGATTTTAACATATTTTTTGTTATGAAATTGAATCGTGCAGCTTTTGGCTGTGCTCATGATTGGGATTGTGGTGCTTTTCTTCGTGATGGTGCTAAGGAGCGGTTGAACTTTTCCACTATCACTACCACAGAATATATTCGATGATGTCTGTCGACCCGTACAGAGTGACAAGGACTCTCCTCATCTTCTAGTTCACTGCTGCTACGAAACATATCTATAGATCCTTTTTTTTTGTTATATCTATCTATATCTACTTCTCTGTATCGATAGATGTGATTGTATTTGCTGGATTCGTTGGTTCGGTCGTCTTTGTTCGGATTGTTCTCCCTACTCGTTTTTTGATCTTTTTCTCCGACAAAAAATAATAATAATAGTAATAATAATATTAATAGTAATAATAATAATTATAGTAATAATAATAGTAATAATAATTATAATAATATCATAATTTATTTTTCTGTAGAAATCAAACAGTTTTGAATAGCATCTAAACTCGAATCTCCAAAAAAAAAAGGAAATGTGATTGATGCCCCCCCCTTAAAAATAAATAAATAATTGAAAGCATCGGCTATTTTAGACTTTCTTCTTTTTAATTTCTTGGAGCTTGCGGAGTGAAAATGTTGAGATGAAAACAGGAAGTATTTTTCTCCTTATCTTCTTATTTAGTCGATTGCGGCGTTGTTTTCAGTAGTCTAGGCTACCACTCTCACCGCCACAGCGGCGTAAAGCTTGGGCTAGGGCTAAGCTTTCTTCCTTTCGTAGAGTTTTTCCTTTGTTGTATACCCTAAATAGAGATGAACTTCTTTAAATTATGGATCCTTGTATGGTTGTATGGTATATTTCTTTGTTTCCTTTCTTTGATATTTTCTCATATTTCTCCTTTATATTCTTTTAAGTGCAATCGACACATTTTCTTTTAATTTTTACCTTTTTCTTACAGAGGACTCTTTCTCTTATTTCTACGACAGATGTTGAGTTGGTGAGGTCAAAAAAAAAAGGAAAACACCTCTTTAAAGTTCAATTTTTTGTGCTAATTTTATCGTGGTGTGCGAATGGAAAGGTGAAGTAGTGCTTCTTGCTGTGCATCGATCTTCTACGCTACATTTAACTCCTTTCATATCTTCAAATCTTTTTATTTGCCCCTATTTTTTTCTAGGTAGCCCTTATTTTTTTCTAGGTAGTCGATTCAGAATTTTGTTGCGTTTCGTCTCGTCTCTAAGGGCTACCGGTTTATCCTTTGCGTCGAACACGAACCCCAAGATGAAACGATCCAACTCCGTTCCAGTAGCACTCCGTGGCACCAGTAGATCGCGTGTACTCCGTTCCAGTAGTTCTTAGGGTTACCCTACTATAATTGGTTGTGAAGCTTTTCTTATAAGTTCATCCTGCTTCTTTTTTGTTTCTGTCTTTTGTAAATTTTTTTTTAGCATACGACATATCTCTATTTATTTTTAAATATGATTGCTGGTGGTTGCCCTTTAGAGCAGAGAATCAAAAGCTGCTCTACACCATAATAATAATAATCATCATAAAAAAATGCTATCTGAACTATTGACATTCGTGAAAGAATGGGGGGAATCCCTTCATTCCATTACTACCGCAGCAGCTCTTTAGCAATGTGTTGATGCTATTTATGATTTCTAGCATCAACACCACAACAATCCTTAAGTATTTTCTGTATTTCTGTCACTTTTCACCGTGATTTTTTCTTGTCTTTTCTTTTTAGATGAGAAATCGAGCGAATTGGTTCGCTTCCCTTTGATGGATTTGTCTCTGCTCACTCCTTTCCTTTTTTATTTCTTTTTTTAAACAATTTTTTCTAAATATATTTTTTACCTCCATTCTTTTGGTGTGTCTTAAAGAGAGTTCGAGAGAGCGAAGGAATCCCAACAAAGAAGTGCTGTTCCTCATCTGTCTGTGACACATTTCTTTATCTTTATTTTGCTAAAATAGTTTGCAAAACCATCTTTTTCTCTCTTTCTCTAAGCAAAAAGTTTTTTTTTTGTGTGTATGTGTGCTTCCATATTGGACGCTCATCGCTCCATTCTACTGCATTCATTCATCAAGAATAGATATTGTCCGTTTCCTCTGTGGCGAACCCTTTTAGTTTAGGAGAGCGAGAGAGAGCGCGATGGGAAAAGGCAAAAAAGCGAGGGGCAAGAGCCGCTCCAAGAGCAGAGGGAAGAAGGGGAAGAAGGGGAAGAGAGGAAGAAGGAGTAAGAGCCTGGGCCGCCGCAGCACCATTCGTGTGATCGATCCCTTCGCACGTATTCCTCCCAAGAGTAAGATTTGTGTGCTTCGCCACGGGGAGAGTATGCTATTGAACCGAAACATTCAAGAGCTGGAGATTATGCTGTACCGACCTCTCGAAGTCCCGCTGCCCCCCGAGCCCACGCCCGAGCCCTCCGTCAAATCCATACAGAAACGAGATTCCCTCGTGTGGAGTGAGGGCGCGAAGAAGAAGGGGAAAAAAGGCTCTCACCATCGAACCGGCTCGCCGCCGTTGGGGAGCCTCACCGCCATGGAGCCCATCGCCTCCGGCTCCCCGTCCGATGCGCTGCGAGACGAACCGGCGAGCCCGCGGCCAGGGGATCCGGGAGTGGGGCGGGGTCTCGTCCCCACCGCCACGGCAGCCATCCTAACGACGCCGGCGTCGGGGGAGGCCCCGCCGCTCGATGAAGGCGCGCCGCCCCCGCAAGAAGGTGCAGCGGAGATGCCCGCCGGCGACGCATCACCGCCACCGCAGGGCCAAACGTTACCCACGACGACGCCGATGAACATGGCCAACGGACGGTCGGGCTTAGGAACGGGGCTGGTGCCAGAGCTCCCCGCTCGACCGCCTCATCCGTGGTTCTTTGATACCACGGCGTGTGTCTTCACCGACCCCAAGAATCTGAATCGCGTGAACTACATAGCCATGGGCCGAGAGACTACGGATAGCAAAGACCTGGAGCACCTCCCTCATGCGGTGATCACAGGGAAAGAGCCGCCGGGTATGGGGAACCAGATTCAGCTGAACTTGAACATTTCTCAAAACGACAACGCGCTCTCCGACTTGCACATGGGATTGATGATGAGCCTGCTCATGGGTGGTAGAGGAGGCGAGAGCGGGGTGGGGTCCGAGGCCGAAAGCCTCGGAACAGAAACCTCCTCGAAGCGCGGCACCATGCAGCTGCCTTCCCCAAAGCCTCCCATCAATATCGCGCCTCTGGCCATCACGGAAGGCACGACGACCATGGCAGCGGCGGATGGGGTGCGCGTGAACTTCAAACGCCTGTCGCACGCCGCCGCGGTGCTGATCGCCACCAGTTTGTTTGATAACTTGAGCATTCCGCCGCAGCCGGATTGGGGGGTGTACTTCCTGGTCCGCGCCAAGACGCTGGCGAACCCCCTGCCGGCACCCAAAGCCGCTGCCCCGTCCCCGTCCGAAGGGCTAGGGAGTGCGAGCGCCATCGCCTCGAATGGAGAGCAGCTGCTGGGTGTTACCCCTCCCACACTGCTTGCTGCCCCCCCTCGCCAACCACCGCCCATGGTGTCGTCCATCTTGTGCTTGATTCCCGTCCACGTGATTCAGGAGCGCTGCACCTCGCAGGTGTCGGTGATGCTGCGACGGATCAAAGTGCAGGACGAGTACACGTGGGAGCTAGTGAGTATGGCCGAGGACCTGAACTGCGTGGATGTTCCCGGTGTGCTACTTTCTATGCAACAGCGTGGACTGAAGGATGTCCAGGGGTATAATCCGGACTATCGCACCCCCCGCGAGAGCGATGACGATGAGGTCGGATACGAGCGGTACAGCTCGTCGTCATCGGACTCTGATTCGTACGACGACGAGTCTGACGAGTCTGAGGAGCTGGATGAGACGCAGTACTACTATGCGTATCAGCAGCAGCAACAGCAGCTCCAGGCGTACCAGCAGGAAATCCAAGGCAAAGCCGCGACGATGGCTGCAACGTCGGACGGCGCAGCGGAACCACAGAAGCCGGAAGTGACGGAGCCCGTCGTCCCTGTGATGCCCTCCGTCTCGGTCCGCCACCCCGACTCGCCGCTCCCCGCTGACGCCGCTGGTAACGTCTCTGCCCCTCGCGACCTTGCGACCGGGAGTGCAGAGGTGGGCGGCAACGGCTCCGCTGTCGTGAGCGCTGCCGAGGGCAGCACAAGTGTGGTGACGCCTCGCAGCGCACCTGTTTCTGGCGCGTCGAACCGTGGACTCGCCACGGGGTTGACCAAGGCTCGACCACCGTTTGTCCCGAATGCCCCGCTGCGTATTCCGTTCGACCAGCTCCTAGCGCGCCTCCCTGTCGTGGTGCGGGGGGGCCGACGGCAGTACACGGAGGGCTGCTGCCACGCCACCGCGATGCTGGATGAAGATGCGCATTCCGTAGAGGATTTAGTCCTCGACGACGCCCTCACCGCTGTGGTGCCCCAGTTTAACCAGGGGCACGTCATCCGCTACGGTGGGGCCACCTACAACTCGGGCAGTCGCCCGCAGTGCTTGTCCGACCACTACTCGGACAAGCGCGATCACTACGGCGTCGAGGCGGCGGCGACGGCGCAGAATGCGGCGGTGCCTGAGGCTTCGGCGGGGAAGCTGCCGAGCATTCGGCTGCCGGCGGCGAGACGGATGACGATCCCCACCGATCGCATTTGCCGGCCGGAGGAGTTAGACGCCGAAGCCCCGCCCTTACCCCCGCCGTGGGACGTGATTCTACCGCTCTCGGCTCCGGTAATGCGGCGCCGCAGCAGCAGTGCATCGTCCAAAAGTAGCAAGAAGAAGAAGAAGGGCAAGAAGGGCAAGAAGGGCAAGAAGAGCAAGAAGGGCAAGAAGGGCAAAAAGAGTAAGAGTAAGAGTAAGAGTAAGAGTAAGAGTAAGAGTAAGAGTAAGGGGTAGAGAGAAAAAGACAGTGTGTGAGACAGGGAGGGGGAGGACTCCGCACAAGAAGCAAGGAGAAGTTACAGCTGCGTGCGCGTGTGTCTTCTTACATGTAGACGATGTAAAATGGATATTTTTCTGTTTTTTTTTTTTCTCTCGTTTGTTTGTGGTTGCGTTCGTCGTGTTATGAAGTCGCGAGGGATTGACATCTATCGCAACGACAGTGAAATTGAAATCAAAAATATCGAAGGCAGTCCAGAATAATGCGTGGGAGAAGCGAGAAAGCAAACGAAAGTAGTGCGTGCTGCCCACTCGATGACTCCTGAGAACAACAGAAGAATGCAAGACCAAAACTAGAGTGTGACGTTTAGAGAAAAAAATAATAATAGTAATACTATGGACTCGATGTGTCTATGAAACTGGGGTGATGGTGTTGGTTTTATCTCGTCACTGTAGAGAAGAACCATCACCACACAAAAAAATGAGCGAAAATGCTTTCTCAAATGGTGTTCACTTCAAATTTTTTTTTCCATAAAAATGGTTCCTTTTTTTTTTTTGGTTGTTATTTTATGTGTGTATTTGTAGATATAGATATAGGTATCAAGATAGGTACATACAAAGTGGTTTGTAAAAAAGTTGTAAGGTTATCTATACTGATAGAAGTTTAGGTTAGCTTTTCGAAAACCACTAGTCAGAGTTTAGAGGCTTCTATCTTTCTTTTTGAATTTGGAATTCTTTTTTTTTTTGAAAAGGTTTTTTCCTTTTTTTTTCTCTTGTGAATACAGTGTGAAATCGAAAGTTCAGCCTTATCTTGCTCACACATTCTGGAAGGAGTTCTGTCTGTACATTGTTTTTTTTAATTTCATATTATTAGTGGAGCGAATAGCATTTTTTTTATTTTTATTTTGTATGGCTTTACTGCGTTTGCTCTCTCCCTCTCCCTCGTTGTCGTTTATTTTTTCTGACAGGGCCTCGTGCTCCTCGACTAAACGCGAACGCACATTACGAGCGTGAGAGAGGGAAGGTGGCAGTATTTTAATATATCTATGCATCTATCTTTTTTCTGTAGTTGATTCTTTGCTTTGCTTTTAGTATTCTTGGGTAACAGCTTTTGAAGGTGGAGACGGGACGACACGCACACACTTCTACATCCGTAGAGTACCTTATACGTGGAGGTAAACTGATTCAAACGAAACTTAAGAATTTCTATTTCTGGCGCTTTAGTGCAAGTCGCATCCGCCACAAGAAAAAAAAAAAGAAACAAAAAGGGAAAAAGAAGTTTAAATTTTTTTTTGAAGATTGCGAGATCCGAGCGATGCTACCGCATCCTGTTTTAGCCAGTGAGGACGATGCGGAATACGTCACGCGCACCCTCCTCACTCTGCCAGAGCTCATGCGAAATTTATTCGAGTGCCTCGACGCCGTCTACACGCGTGAGGATGGTGGGGAGAACAACGTTCTCGCGACCTCGCTGTACTTCACGATTCGCACCCACCTTCGTATTTTAGCTGCCGTTCCCAGTGATGCCTTTCATGTGCTGGATCTCGATTTCGGTTTGGAGAACACCGAGGAGGGGCGTCGGTCTTCGCCCGTGAGCTCTAACAGTAAGAAAAAGCGCGTGAGTGAGCTGCCCACGCTGATCGCCTCACTGCACCGTCTCTTCTCGGAAGACATGCTGAAGGTCGGCCCCAAAGCCCTCTCGTGGAAGAAGAAGTGCATGGGGCTCGCCAACGAGTGTGCGGACCAGATGCGCTTGGCGAGCGTGAAGTTCCCGCAGCGGTACCGGTTTCACCGGCAGGTCATCTCCCCCTCAAAAGTCCTCTATGGGCTGCTGCTGCTCTTCTTCTTTCTCGCCGTGCTGCTTTCCGTGCTCATTATGCTGGCCGTCCCGGCGATTCACCCACCGGGGTACATCGGTCTCTACTTAGCGATCCCCGCCGTCGGGTTTCTCCTCTTCACCGCGACGGCGATGGGCTTCTACTACGTGAAGGCCACGCGAGCGCTGAAACGACTCTACCAGCAGCTCTTCCGCGACGCGATGATGTTTGGCGGGAACCCTCGCGTGGTGCCCAGCGGGGTGGGCAGCGCTGCCATGGGCCTCCGCTCGCGTAGTGCGGCATTGCCGCTGAACAATAATAATAATAATAGCATTTCCAATAACAATACGAATACCATGAATGGAACGCTGCCCATGTTTGGCTCCACAGGGAATAATGGAAATGGGACAGGTCAGGGGGGGGAGGACCGTTTGATGATGATGGGCGGGGGTCTTCAGTTAGCTGCGGGGAGTACGACAGGCATACCCGGTAGCGGCGGGTGCCCTCAAATTCAAAAGGGGTACTTCACCATTGCGTACGGTGGCGATGTTGGCTATATTGATGGCCGGCAGCTGGATGAGCAGGTGGTGATGATCGCGTTCGATGCGAATTACCACATCACACGCTGGAGCTACGCCGCAGAGGAGCTGACGGGTTTTTTGAAGGAGGGCTGTTTAGGAAAACCTCTCGGGGAGCTCGTCCAAACCCCGTCCGGAGAATCAATCGTGGATGCGATCAAGCGTGGACGTCGAAAACTCATCAAGATAAAACTCTGCTCGCTGGCCACCCCACCCAACGTCCTCCACACCGTGGTCACCCCTATCGTGAACGTGAACCACGATGTCGTGGGGCACATGCTCATTTGTGCCAACGCTACGGATAAGTTTCGACACTACCGAACCTATTTGCATCACTACGTTGGCATTCACTCCCAGGAGGCGTTGAATCGGGTCGCCAAGCGCGCCACGTTGTCCCCTGAAGACCGCCTCAGCGTGAACTCGCTCTGCCATTTCATGCTGAACGCCACGCCGTCGCACATTGATGAGCTGGCGCGAGGGATGTCGGAGTGGGAATGGACGAACGCTGATCAGCTGCTGGGGCGAGCGTTCGGGGAGTCCCTGGCGCAGCACACGCGGATGATCGACCCGCTCTTTCCACCGACGATTTGTGTGAGTCCCCTCGCCGCGAAGGCCCTTGGGGTCTCGGTCTCGCAGCGCGGCCCCAGTATGCTAAACTTGAACGTCACCAATCTTCGGGGTACCGTCTTTGCTCTCTCGATTTCGATAACATCCAAAAATCTAGGCGGTCCTGGTGGGGGTACTGCAAGTACTAGCAACAGTAGTAATGCCGTATGGGCGAATCCGAAGAGCACTCTGAATAGCAAGACCACGAAACATGGGGGGAGAAAATTCACTAGCTCCTCTGCTCAGGCGATGGAGGAGTATGCTCGTATTGAGGCCTCCATCTCTGATATGCTGTTTGGCTCAGCGGGAAGCATCGCGCTAGTCGAAAACCGTCTTCTGCTCAATTTCCCATGTCACGTGGCGCCCATCATTGATGAAGTGGAGGACGATGTCGAGCATGAAGCCCAGCAGCAACTCACGCAGGGCCGACACATCATCAACTGCACCGTGAATGTGGTGACGATGATCCACAACATGGTGGATCAGTACAATCTCTCCCTGAGTTTGCTGCGCACCATGTTCGTGTCCATCGCGAGCGTGGAGGACCGGGCAGACTTAGAAAAGCGCTTATCTGCCCAGCCCTGCGAGGCGGATGTCATCATTTGCGACCGGGAGTGGATGAGCTCCTGCCGAGATTTACTCTTCTCCAAGAGCCACACCGCCATCGTGATTCCTTTGCTCGCGAATGACACCCCTATCAACACCTCCTTGTGCCAGCACACCATCGGCATTCCGGTCGTGAGCCGCACCGTTCAAGAGATTATGATGGAGGTAGGGCGAACGGTGAGCGAGCGCAAGAACGCCATCAGCGCGCAGGAGGAGCGGGAGCATATCCTCACGCTTCGACAAGACTCGCCGTGGACGAAGGGCAAATTACTGGGCCGAGGCAGTCAAGGCGCCGTCTACGAGGCCACGAGCGATCTCACCGGCGGAAAGATGGCAGTCAAGATTTTCTACTTTACGTCTGGCAGCAGTGAGGGGAGTATTAACCGCTTGCTGAATGAAATTAAGATCATGTGCAGTCTGAACCACCCGAATATCGTGCACTACTTTCACTCCGAACGCACAGACAACGGCGTTCATCTCTTTATGGAGCTCTGTGAAGGATCGCTGATGGATATCATGGCACGGCGAATGAAAAAGCCGGATCACTTGGGGGTACTGCAGATCGTGCGGCAGGTGCTCACCGCCATCACCTATCTGCACGGCCGAGGCATCGCTCATCGGGATGTGAAGCCACAGAACATTCTTTTGAAAGGGGACACCGTGAAGCTGACCGATTTTGGAACGGCACGGGAGGGCAGCGCTACGAAGGAGGTGGGTGGGACGCTGCGGTACATGGCCCCGGAGGTGTACCGTGGGCAGGACCACTCGCTCCCCTGTGACTTGTGGAGTACGGGTTGTTTGGTGTGTGAGCTGCTACGGTGCGCTCCTGCCTTCATGGACAACGCGGCGCTGCTCGCCGACATGACCTCCGCCACACCGTACCTGAAAAACTTACCCAATAACCCATTCTTGCACGATTTCTTACACAAGTGCTTTGCGATGGAACCCGAGCGTCGTGCGTCCAGCCGAGATTTGCTGTCTCACTTGCTGCTTCGTCTGGACACGCCGTGTTCAGATGTGGAGGAGCACAGTGTCTTCAATGCCCCGCTGAAACCTACCAGTGATGAGCCCAATTTTTCCATCATGTCCAGTGATGAGGATTAAAATATATATATTTCATTTTCTCATTTAGCTGCCGTGGGTGAGACACCTTTAGGCGTATTGAACTAAAGTATTATTTTTTTTTCGCATTGGATGCAGGAGTGATCTGTCATATTTTCTTCACAATCTCATGGAGAATGTGTGCAACATTATTGTGGATTACACTTTCCTCTTTTTTTCTCGGTTTCCCTAACCCTAACTTTTCATGCGCGATATATACACACCGCCGTGGCTTCCATTGTGCATAGAAAAATATATAATTTTTCAGACTGAACATATACTGCTTGTAGTTGTGTTCTAGCGCTCTATTTTTAATTTTTTTTTCCTAGGTTTGGATTCTGTAGTTTTCAGAGTTTGAACAATCAAACCTCGTACGCTTGTGAAGGCTTCTTGAACACTACCGTCGGTCGGCGGACCGAGTTGTTAGTTTGTTGTTCGTCCGTTTTTTGTTTCAGAAGAGCATGCTTGTTGTGATTACTTTGAAGCTAACCGAGCAGTGAAGCATGTACCACAGCCGCGTGGAGAAGTTGTTGAGATCCGGAATCGGAAGGGAAACCCTTCTTCTGTGGTTAAGGCCGCCTTTGCTGCGAACGCCTCCACCGCCCTCAGCTTCGTGGAGCCTATCCTGGAGTCGAACTACGTGGTGGACCTCGTGGTTTCTGTTCTGGAGGCGAGGAAGACCTCCCCACTTGCTGCGTACCGGCATGAGTTCAACGACCGGTGTGCTATACTTTTTTTTCTTTCCCACTTCACAACGGATTAGACCAGCTCTTCGGAGTTCAGCTACCACTAATGTGGCGGCGATTACATTATTTTTTGTCTTCAGTGGAAAGCCCTATGGCTAGTCTTCGGATACGTCTCTACTAAAATTAGTAAATAGAAAGCCCCTCTGTCTTAGGGAGGCTTTCATCTGTTGTAGTTCTGTATCGGATAATTAAATTTCAGGTGTTAGATTTTTTTTTTTGTCGTTTATAATCCATCTACTCTATTTTTTTTTTTTTGGATCTTTGAAAAGAGTAATGAATGGAGGGGGGAAGGCTTGTGAAAAGAAGTGAATTTCTGAGAATAAAATCTAATCTTTTATTCGATATGCATGACCTATTTAATGTATTCTTTATTTCTTTGTAATTTTTTGGGTATAAGAACCTAGTGAAGTGTGTAACTCACTGGTATCAAAAATATATTTTTAAAAAACCAACCCACCCACCCCCGAGCCCACCTCGACTCGGACCCTTGGGTTCGACACCCAAGGGTTTAAAACCAAAAATTCTCACTTCGCGTGATACTACTAAAATATATATTGCTCTGTTTAGAAACTTACTCTCGCTTGTATATAAAAATTGTGGCATGCATACAGAAAGTTCAAATGAATGGAACCTTTCCCTTTCTCCCTCTTATTCCTCCTTTATTTAATTTCCCTTATCCTCCTCTGTATTACTTATTGTGTTGCATTGCTATCTCTCAGCTGCATCCTTTCTATTGTTTTTTTCTCTTTTTTTTTTTCACTATTTCGCTTTTTCTGCTGCTGTTGCTTCCATATATAACTCTACAGTGTGTGTAACAAGAGGAGCAACAACAGCACATCACGTGCACCTACTTCATCATCTCTGATAGAGTTCCATGGTCTTTTTTTTTTTCTTTGCGTGTCCGGTAGAGTATATGGTTTACTGTGAGTGTGTGTGTGCGATATAGGTGTAGGTTATAGGTTCTCGTGTCTCGCGGATGATGACGATCACAAAACGCTACAACAGGAGAACCCACTTGTTCCATTAGTATATATATAAGAAAACTATTTCTGATTCGATTGGTATGTGTGCATCGGCGTCGTGCCCGCGCCTATTCCATATTTCACTCTTTTTAATATATTTTTGTTTCACCGTCTTACTCATTTTTCTCAACTATTTTATTTTTATTATTCTTGCTGTTACTTTTGTGCGTTTTCTTTTAGGGCTACTTATGCGGTCGAGCAACCGCTGACAAACAGAGCAATTAGCAGGTGATCCCACAACTACAACCATAGATAGTAATAATAATACTAATAAAAAGAAATAAAAAGCAAAGCAAAGCAAAAGAAAAGAAATTGATTTTCTTGTTTGTTTATGAGTGTATAAAAGGGCCATAAATGTACTCCAGCAAAGCCCTCAGGACAGCGGAGAGCTTATGGGGGCCAGAGTGGGAACGTGAGTTCACTTCCGCCCCAACGACGACAGCGACGGATGTCTTTCAGTTCTGTCGCGACGCGTTGCCTCAGAAGGTCTTGGAGGAAAGCGTACCCCTCACCGAGGAGGGGCTCGCACTGCTCGCTCGCAAGGGGCACTGGATGGCGGTGGCGGAGGGGGCCAGGAAGATGGCGCTGCAGTACACCGCCTCGCAAGAAAAGTTGTATCCGTCTCGACATTGTCGGCCTCGTCCTCGGGATGACACCCCTGCGGGCGCTGCATGGCATGGGCCACCACCGCAGCAGGAGGAGGGCTTAGTGCTGCCCTTCACGCTCACCTCTGGTTTGTCTTCGTCGTCTCGATCGCCGTTGCCATTGGAAGGGGCGGAACGACGCAGCGCTTCGAGTCCTTCGTCTTCTGGGTCCTCGCCGGCAGATCTTTCCATCTTAGATCGTGTGCCGTGGCCTTGTCTACCACCCGGCTGCCGCACCGAGAAGACAATTGGGGGAGGAGGAGGGCAGGTTCGTCGAACGCCTACAGAAGTGCAGGCATTAGCGACCTTCTTCACCTACGTGTATCGACACCCCGAACTGCTCCTGGTTGTAGATCCCACCGTGTACCCGCACTCGCCGAGCAGCGTTTCTCCACACACCACTACCGCCACCGCAGCATCGGGAAGTGGGCCTCATCACAATACGAGTGTCAGCAGCGAATTACCCCTGTACTTGCGAGAGTCGTTGGTGCGCTTACCCCTGGTGCTCGCCCAGGTCCAAGCCCTGTGGAAGCTGCGCAAGTTTGCGCAGTGCCACGACGTTTTACACGACTTGGGCTCTCTCGAGCGCGGAGATGGCGAAGAAGAGGACGTGATGGAACGAGAGAGAAGGGCATCGCCGGAGTCCCAAGGCCCGATGACGTCGTCGGACCGAAGAGATGTAGGAGCAGGATCTACCGTACCACAGGGGCTCTTTCCCTCTAGGTTGGGTGGTGGTGTTCCTTCTGAAGCAGGCGACATCAACGGTGTGGAGGCGTTCGTGGGGAGCGAAGCCAGTTTAACTGCCCTTCCCGGCCCGACGTTTGCCGAGATCTCCATTCGGTTTGATCGCGATGTCACGGTGCGCCGAAATGTGCGTTACTTGCACCCCCTCACAGGGTTCAACCTCGTTCCCTTTTCGATGCGATTTCTTCTCGCCTTACTGCCCCTTTATTGGAAGCCGGCGTCGACATCCACTAGCAGAGGTGGGGCGCAGAGCGGTGGTGGTTCGGCGGAGCAGGCCGAACTCCAACTTTCGGAATTGCTACACGCGATGGAGAGGGAGCAAGAGCTCGAACTCGCTCATGTGGTGTGGCTCAGCGCTCATTTGTGGGTGCAATACGACGGACACCGTCCCCCCAATGGTATTTCTCCCGCTACTGCGGGTGGGACGACGTTCACTTCCGCATTACCAACACCGGGACCTCATGATGGTGTTCGAGCCACCCTTCAGGATCCGATTTCGGGTGTGTGGACGTGGGAGGATCTCGCCATCGCACGTGCGACACTGACGGAACAGGTGTGGCAGCCTCGACGACGTCGTGTGCTCGATGCTCTGCTGTACCTGCGTTATTCCCTCCGTCGGGTGACCGCAGCGTACCAGACGTTTCCGCTCTTGCTGGAGCTGGAGGAGGAGGAGGCCACCGCTGCTACTTCATCGCAGCGCCGACTGCTGAAGAGGACGGAGGTGCAGCACCACAACGACCACCCTGCAGTGACAGGGGTGGCCGGCAGCACGACGAGATGCAGTGAAGTAGGGTTCGAGGACCAGCAGCGCTTCGCAGCAGATGATGCTTCCTGCAACCCGGTGAGCCACCGCCCTGCTCCATCAGGACGACTACCAGGAGTTTTTGCAGGTGGGATGACCGGCTTTCCGCGCGTGCATGTGTCTCGGTGTATTCAGCACACCCTGACATTACAGCGTCTGTTGTGCCTTTCTCTGCAAGTCGGGAATCCCTTCATGGCACGTCAGGTGCAAGTGAATTGGATGGGGCTGGCAGAGCACTGGAAGTCTGTGCTACACGCGGAAGGCGTATACACAGAGGACATTCCTGTACCGCATCGGGAAGAGCCGCTGGAGGGGTTTGAGCGTGGCGAAGGCCGCAGCACCACCAGCGCTGTGGGGGAGCAGCAGATGACGGCGGTGAGGAACCCCTTCGAACTGTTTCTGGACATGTCACACTGGATGATGGAGGGTTTTGTGCTCGTCTCCAGTGAGCGCTACGCGGAAGGCGCGCAGTGCTTCGCCATTGTGGCAGATACCACCCACCTCTACATTACGCAGCAGCACTACGACGCGCTCCGAGCACCAGCACGACAAGCTTCTCGGGAGGAGCAGGTGTTCGACACGGTGGAGCAGGCGAACTGGAGCCACGGCCTGAAAGCCTTGCAGATGCTTCGCACCCGAGCACAGGTGTGCCACTTGGTCCTGCTGCCCTACCGGCTGCCTTCCTCACCTCACGCGGTTCTTCCACGTGGGGGTGGACAGAATCCGGAATATAGCGATCCCCTCGACACAGAGCCGACTACAGAGGAGAAGGACGGCGGCTTGTCTTCGCAATTTGGTGAAGAGTTGCGGCAGGTGCTGCGACAAAACCCGACCGGGTTAGTGCACTCGGATGCCTTCTTGTATGCTGTTTCTCGTTGCGGCATCTTCACGGGGCGGGTGCGTTACTGGTTAGAGTTGACGGTGGACGTGATGGAGCTGATGAGAGGAGAGCGAAGCTCACTGCCCAACTTGGAGGAGTGGTGGTGAGCCGAACAAGAATGGTTTTCCTGTACAGACAGACACACACACACACTTACACAAGGATCAGGAGCAAAGATGTTCTGCAACTTTGCCTCCATCCACCCCAAGGAAACACTGAACCAAAAAAAAGTAGGAGGGGGGGGGGGAAGACGAGACGTGTTTCACGAAGAGTGAAGGGGACTCTTCGCTTTCTTTCCTTTGTTTCATTAACGTCTTTTCTTCTGCGTCTCGATTTTTTTTTTGTTTTTTGATTTCATTAACGGAAAACAAACATACAAAATAAAACAACAACAAACACCAACAAACGATCTTGAACTTGAAAGATGAAGTCTTGCTATGCGTCACGAGCTAAGGCTATGTGTAACCTCCAACTATGTGTGCTTCTTTTCTCCTTTTGATTTTTCATTCTTTTCGTATTTTTTTCTTAAAAATAGATAAAGAGTTGATCGAAACGGTGTGATTCTATTAAAAAACAGACAAGATACAAAAAAAGCCAATAGAGTAGCACGAAAAAAAAGAAAATTTTGACACACACGCAAGCACACCAAACAAGACCTCACACGTGAAGAGGACGTTGGTGCGAGACTTTCCTATCCACCACAGAAAGCAGCCGCAGTGGCGTATCTGTGGACGACAAGGAAACCTATACCGTCGAGCATTATAAATTAACATTATATATTTCTTTTTTTTTTTTTTGAAAATAACTTTGAAGACACAGGCAGAGATAATTTCTTGAAGTGGAGAGAATAAGAGAGAGTGAGGAAATGCTCCCGTCGCTTACATCTGCGTCTCCCACGAGCCTTGAACGCACAGCAAGCTGTAGTAGCCTCCTTCGTTGCAGCAGTAAAACCGCCCCCTTAAACAACTCCTCCCACAACCACAACACCAACACGAACAGCAGCAGCAGGAACATGAGCCGGAGCCAAGGGGGGAACAGCAGCTCTCCGCTGAATAGCTCACCGCTTTTGATGAGCCACTCCAACACGAGTTTACTCCCTCGGTCGAGCAGTAGTCGTGGAGCTGGAGGCGGTTCAAACACTGGCTCTCCCCACTGTTTGATGGGCGGCAGCCCCAGCGGAGAAGCGGCCAACGCGACCGCTGCCAAGAATACGAATCTGAACCAGCGCTCCTCGGCCATGCCGCTGCCTCGGGCAAGTGCCTCTCCCTCACCTTTGCGAGAGAATGAAAGTCGGCCTGGGGTTTCGGTGGGTTGTCCCGCCTCTCCGCCCTCACCACGAGAAGCGCAGGAGGTCCCACCATCGTCGTGCGACCCCGAAACGGAATCGGGTTGCGTGCACGCGAAGGACCCGCCGGCTGTGGTGGATGTCGGGGACGGGTTTCTGGATTTGGGTGTCGTCACCCTCGATCCCAACACGAATCGTCTCCACACGCGTAATTACAAGAAGGACAACGTGTTCGATCACATGAGTTTCCGAAGTATTCCTTACGATGGCAAGAATCCCAACAACCACAACCCGAACAACAACGACCCTTACTTTCGGAACAAGAGCAACAACAACAACAATGGACGGCGGTACGACTACATGAACCCGAATCTGCATCCTGAACTCCTGCACAACGCTGAGATCCTGGCCACCCACGTCGAGGAGCACCCGGATGTGCTACAGGAAATGAAGACAGAGTTGGCGCAGGCGAAGGCAACGGAGTGGGAGGCGAAGCGAGAGAAAATGATTCGAGAGGAGGATGACCAACGTCCGGAGTCCGATCCGGAGCTCGCTGGAGAGCCGTACGCGATGCAAGAGCACATTCTCCGCCACAAGGCGCATTTCGCCACAAGCGACAACAAGACGCATAGCGTGGTGATTGCGTTTGACACCAAACAGATCGAGCCCGTCATCCAGAAGGCGTTCGATACGCCCATTAGACATGATATCCGGCAAGAGGCGCACAGCACGTACATCTTCAAGATGAAGGCCTTAAAACGCCGAAACTTGGAACAAGACGAAGAACGTGAGCGCGAGGACATCATTGGGGACATGACGGCTTTCTTTGAAGCGTTTCTTGACTGGCAAACGGAGGTACGGGAACGTCTTTTTGGCCAAAAGACGTTCGCGCGTGCGCTTCAGCACCTTCAGGAGAAGTTAGATGCGCAACAGCTCGCGCTGGATGTGATGGAGGTGAAGGACGAGGATACACTCAAGGAGGAGGGCCGTCGTGCGTGGCGTCTGGAAATAGAAGAGCAGGCTCGATTGGACGTGGAGGCGAAGGCGCGTGAGACCGCTCGCGTCGCAGTGGAGAATCTGCGCCGTCGAGCGATCATTTTTATCAGCACCGATGAACAGCGCTTCCGAAAGGCCCTGGAAGCGGAGGTGGCGGCGGGCTACGACGAGATTTTAGAACTGCAGAAGGAGTTCCTGAAGGAACGTGAGCGACTCGCGTATGAAGCGTTCATCTACAGCCCAGAGCAGCTCGCTCTCGCCGCAGAGCGCGCCAAACACGAGCGGAAGGAGAAACTCAAGGCAGCGAAAGAAAAGAAGAAGCGCCAAAAGGAACAGACGGCGATGATTCAGGGCTGCACGCATGGCCCGCAGAATACCAGCGTGTTTGTTGGCAAAAAAGCAAAGCAGAGTTGCTTTCGTTGCCGCATCAAGTTCGATGAGAATTTGGGCTACTACGTCTCCATGGACGTCCACCCTACCATGGGGTCGGTGAGTGCGCAACCCACTCCGTCGAACACGCGGCGACCCACCGTGGAGGGCGGGGGGGCGTCAGCATCGGCGAGCGGCAAGAAGAAAAGGAGCGTCGTCTCTGGAGCGGGCGAACTCCCTCAAATCGAACCCCCTAGGGCGATGCGGAAGTCCACCCTCTTGGCTGTCTTCACCGAACAAGCGGAGGGGACGCTCCGGCCCGAAGGGGGTGGCGAACAGCGAGGATCACTGGCTCCAAATCCGTGCAAGGGTTCGAAAACGGTCGGCGGCCTTCCGAAAGGCAGCAGTCCATCGGGGAACGAGAACGCGCCGCCCCCGACGTCGAAGGAGGTGCTCTCCTTACCTCGTGCGGGGCATGCGAATCGGAATGGCCGTCAGCTGAACCCGGCGGCAACGAGGCGGAGGAGTGGTGTTGAGAAGAAGAACAGCCAAGACAGCTCGGAGGATCGGCTGTCACGGGTGGTAGACTCGGAAGTGGCCTTCTCCTCACCCATTCCCTCTCCCATCACGCAAGGATCGAAGAAGTAGTCTGAACGAAGAGAAAAAGCACACCATGTGGATAAGGAAGAATTTGCTCTCTTTTCTTTTGTGTGTTTTTTGAAAAGAGAAAAAAAGCATATATATATATATATATATATCATACATCTATATCATGTGCGTCACATGTATGGACCAAGGCTACGAATATCATGGTTCATATGATTTTGTGCTGTGTGGCAAGTATCCAAGGCAAGAATACAGAGTCGATTCGGGTATTGTGACTATCATATTCCATTTTTTTAAAATATTTTCGATTCTCTTTATATTTGATAGACATCTCCCCCCTTTCCCTTGAAACAAACAAACGAAAAAAAATTTGTTATTTCTTCTCGCTCTAAACGAAAGGTAGGAATGACACGTCTCTCCTCTGGACTGAGTATTCCTTCTCTTTTAAAATGCGGAACAACATTGGATCTTCACTTCCTTCCTTCCTTTTTTTTTTTGACCCCCTTACCTAAAATTTATTCTCATCACTCTCATCAATAATAATAATACTAACGCTAACAAAAGGAGTTCTATTTTTAAAGGCAAACAAACAACGAACAAAAAATAAGAATGAGCGCTGATCAGAAACGCGTGCAGCACCACTTCGAGGCGGACCAGGAGTACATTCGGGACTGCGATCTCAAGGGACTTCTCAAGAAACTCGTTCGGGATACAGCGCGTGATCGGCCTGAGAACATGTACGAGTACATGTACAAGTGGGCGAAGGAACAACAGCAAATGGCGCAGGAGGTCGAACGTTTTTGAGCAGTGGTGATGCGGAGTTGGTGGAGGAGCGACGAACCGCCTTGGCCTTGTTCGTGGCTGCTCCGCGAACAAAAAAGAAAAAAAAAGAAAAGAAGAAAACAACAACAAAGAATCATTAGAGAAATTAGGGTTGTAGGGTGGGCATTGTGGTTGTCTTGGTGTGTCTCTGCTTTGTTGGTGTGTCTGTTTGTTGATTGATATTTTTCCCTTTTTTTATTCTTACAAAAAAAAAATATCCTTGGTTTCTAAGAAAATGAATCAATCAAATCACAATAAAAAAGTGAAGATGTGGAGAAGTAAGTGAGGCGTCGCAGGACTGAGATCTGCTGGAATGAGAGATGGAAAGACACGACAAACGCCATGAGTGGTGGCGCACAAAACGTTTGAATAGTAAAGCAATCAAATGAAAGGCAAAGAGTTCATACCTTACAAAAGGCAAAGCTCTCTATCCTGGATCACCACCATGTGTATTATTAAATAGTATTGCCCTTCTGTTTATTAATGTAGAAAAAGCATTTTTGCTTTGCGTTTATTTTTCGGTGGAGATCAGAAAAAAAAATGATGAAACGAATGAACACCAATCAATGATTGAAATGTATGAGAAAAAACAAAAACAAAAGAAGACAAATAAAAAGCAACAAATTGAACAGCAGCGCTACTACTTTTAATATTACTATTTATTTTTTCTCCGATTATGAAAGATGACGGTGATTTCCTCTCTCCCTCTTATCTTTTTGAGCTTTACACTTCCGCCCCTATTTGACGCTCTTTCAATTCGATGATTCCTCTTTCATTTGCAGGAAGCGAAAATAACAACAGCCGTTACAAGGAAAGAGAAACTCAAAAAAAAAAAAAATCAATGAAGGCACCAACAGAACAAAATGTCGAATAGAGTTGTATGTATATGTTATCTGTAGATTTATATAGATTCATTTAATATATATCTATAGATATCTATCGATAGGGCACTACTCTGCACTCCCTCTCCCTCTCCTTACCTTAAATTTTTTTTCTTTTTCTTTTTCATTTTTTTTTTTCTTTTTCTCTCTCTCCTTGCACTCTTGGTTTAGAGTTAGCGGAGTATATAGCTTGTTGATGAACTGTACACCTGTGCATCCCATACGGATGCACTGGTGTATTGACCAGCGGTCATAGAGATGACGGAGGAAGGATTGTTCTCATTGTTCCTGTTCTTCTAAGAGAATGAAATCATAATGAAGAAAAAAAGAGAATCGAGAAAGAAAAAGAGCAACAACAACATCAGTGGTTTAAATACTGCCCCATTCGTGTTGTTTCACGTGACGTCCTTCAGACAGAAGAGTTGCCCTCCATTCATTTCTTATCATTTTGCGCTACCCTCCTTTTTTTTTTTTTCCCTTCTATTACGTTTATTTCCTGTTGTTTCTTTTTTTTTTTTTCGGTGTTGGAAAGAGCTGTTCACTGTGAAGTTATTCTTTTCTTCGGTTTCGTTGAACTTTTTATTGGATTTAGAGTCGTCACGGCAAAAGTCATCGAACGATAGTTAAGTTATTAGGATTTCTTCTTGTTTGACGAAACGAATCCACAACTTCAGAGAGCCATCCAACACACACTGGCGAGAACAACAATAAGAAGAAGAATAATCCACTAAACCAATCGCTATTCTTTGAGTTCTTCTGGCTTATCCCTCATTTCGTAGATGTCCTTCCCTCGAGCAGAGCGCGTTCACACGGCGGCAACGAGCTGCGCCATTCTAGAAGATGCGGCCGCGGAACCGAGCGTCTCCACTGCACGGCTCGTGAAGCCACAGACCACCACTTCCGCCTCTTGCCCAAATGACGCCCTTCACTACCCACTGAAGGAGAGGGACGAGAACGAACCTGCGAGTGCTTCCCCCGTTCAGCAACAGCCAGCCCCCGCATCCCTTTCTCCCGTAGTAATACTCCTTCGCTCTCCTCTGTGTTGTCGCGTCGAAACCAACGCCTCCTCCCGTCCAGTGCAGCCGACCCCTTTCGGAAACGAAACACGCCATCCTTTTCGTGCTTCCACCCCTGCGGCGGCCTCGAAAATTTCTCTCGCGACTGTGAATGTGTCTCCTTCGTTGACTTCGCTGGCAGAGGCAACGAGCAACGAGGCCTCGCCTGCGAAATCTCCGCGAAAGGCGTGCCCAGAGAAGGACGCCGCGTCATTCCGCAGCCGAAATGGACGATTTACTGCAGGAGATGATGGCGCACCACCTCCTACGCCAGAAGAAGAAGAGACGACCGCTGCGATGACTTCCTCCCATTATGTCTCTGCGTCGTTCGCATTACAGACGTCGGCGAGCAAGCATCACATCACCGTGAAGGAACTCTCCAGAGAGACGTCACCCGCTGCCGCATCAGTAGACGACGTCGCATTGAAGGAGAAGAGAGGTAATGCACTCAAGGAACGTCTTTCGCTCCGTGCGATTTCCCCAACAACAGCACAGACAGAGAAGGACGAAGAAGCGGGGGCTGTCGAGGAGCTCCAGGTGGTGGAGGTATGTGAGATGGCGTCGAATCCTCAGCAGACGACGACGGTGAATGTGATGCCAAACGAGGAGGAACTGCAGGACGATGTGGAAGTGGAGCCCTTGGGGGCCACAGCATCAGAGAGCGCACGACCACCTTCACCCGCCGCCGGAGAAGAAATCGAAGAGAAGGCGATGAATCGAAAGCGGCCGAGAAGAGAAGCGTCGACAGCGGAGGAGCCCGAGGTGAGGTGCGCCACCTCCTTCACACTGTTGTCACAGGGAACTTCAGAAGGGACAAGAACTACATCTCAAAGCGAGGACCACAGCGACAGCAATGAGCCGTCGTATCTCTATCCTACGAAGAACAACAGCAACAAGGGGGACGACGAGCCGCTCCTAGAAGCGCATTCCCTCGAGGACATCACGACGACTGTCATCCGCACAGAAGCCGCAGCAGCAGCAGTGGAATCCAAAAAGGACGAGGACCCCTCGAAATGCTGTCCAACTACGACGATCACCACCACCGACACCGCCTTCACGGGGGAGAAGAAGTGGGCTGCGACGCTGAACAATGCTGCGGAGCACTCTGCGGTGTTTCCGCGCTTTACGCACGCCACTTCGTATTTGTTTTGTACCGATTTTCACTACGCCAACGGGCGGCAGGTTTGTGTGCGCCAATGGCGTGGCGATCAGGCGTCGAATGCTCCCCGCAGCGATGAAGACCTCCCATTCGAAGTGGGTGCGCCGTGTGCGGACCGGGAGATGGCGTTGACACGACGCCAAGAGAAAGAATATTCTGCCGTTCCTTCTGAGGAAAGGCCGACAAACGCCGAAGCCGACGGAGCAGTTACCGGTGAGGATAGAGAAGGTGCGGAGTGTGGGGCCGATGAAGTGGAAACTCTGAAATGGAAAACCACAGCAGAAGCTGAAATCACAGAAGAACGGCGAACGGAAGAGGCGGGAATAGGGCGAAGGACACCGGAAACGAAGCCAATTGGCTGGACCTTGACGCGTTTGGCGCAGCTGTCCAAGTGCTGTGCGGCTGCCGACAGTGCGTTGGGGGGTACCCTGCTTCTCCTGCAGGAATCTCCCGCATCACCAGCGCTAGATCAAGAAGAAGAAGGAGCAGTAGTTTAAATGGTACTCCGCCAAGCGTGTGGAGAAGTAAAGAAGAAGAACATGCAATATCCACTACCAGGATAAGAAACAACTGATACAACATATATTCGCGTTAACAAAAAATTATTAGAGTATGCGTATTCATAAATAAAATACAAAATGAAATCGCGAAATACAGAAACCACCAGACTTTTTGAAAAATTTCCCTCCTTTTTTGTTTTTCTGCTATTTATATCTCCTATTTTTCTCATCATACTACTTTCTGTTGTGTGCTTTCTAAGAGCATAGTTGAATACGATATATTTCTTGGCAGCAGCAACAAGAGTTTTTAGTATCCAAACAACATGATTACAGCTGACAATGGACCGAGTTGAGTGTCGATACGCGTGCGTATTGTATGAGAATTCTCAGAGTGGGTGCTTCTCCTTTTAAACCTCAATATCTTCTCCTTTTCTTTTTCTTCCTCTTTCTTTTTTTTTTTCCCCTTTAAACTAATTCATTGTGAATAAGAACCAACGATATCTCGCTGTGAATTCTGACGGACTCCGAAGTTTTTTTTTCTATTACAATATATTTGTTGAACGTCCACAAAGAAGAACCACCAAGCAAAGCAAAACATCAACCTTAGAAGAGTCACTGTGTTGAGGTAGAGAATTTACATCTCTCTCGTTACGTTTCGGAGATTAGAGTATTTTTATTGTCCTTTTTTGTTTTTGTAATAAAAAATACAGAAAGTACAGTGGTTGTTTCGTTGGCCTGAAGAAGTCTTTTTCACACACACACACACACACGTGCCTTTTATTCTATTTGTGGTCATCACACAAAGTATTTGTTCAAAACAGAGAGAAACATGACGGAGCTCTTCACGGTTCAAACGCGCTTACCGCTGCAGCCTCAGCCCGATGAACTCCGCCGAATTCTAACCAAGTTCACGAACGACGCGCTGATTGAGAAACCAGAGGATATCCTGCAGTACATGGAGGAGTGGTCTGCCTCGCACATCAAGCGCAGCTCAGATGGCGTGACGGCGGTGGAGACGGGTGGCTTGGTGCGCTTAAGCAATGAAATGGAGCTGCTGCATGCGCTGATGCATCGCCGAAGGAACTACTACATGGACATCACGGACGGCTGCCGGTATCACTACCTTCTCGCACTGGAAGACAGCGATGGGGACATTTTTCAGCTGCAGAAATTAGACCATCGTGTGCAGAAGGCGAAGGAGGAGACAGCGCGTATTCAGCGCGAGCAGGAGGAGGTGGATCAGCAGATGGAGTACTACCTCACGCATCTCGACACCGAGGACGAGAAGTCTGCCAAGATCCACCAGATGTTCCGCCGTTATCAGCCCGTCTGGGCCAACGACATCCTCCTCTCTCCCCGCAGCCGCATCAAAGTCTTCGAGGCCGAGGAGCACCGCGGCATGGACTCCGCTAGTGGGCGTCATGCCCGCAAATAAGAAATCAGCGAAACAGATCTTTTATTTCGGTGGAACGGAAAACAAACAAACAATTAAACAAACAACAACTGGCAGGGGAAAGAAGCGAACCACCACGACGAAGAAAAGAAAATAACTAACAGAAATGATTCAAGGTATTAGGATACAAAATAATGTACTCATTATTTAAAAAAAAAAGTAGTGAAAACTACAACGGATGAGAAGTGATAGTGGGAGGGATGAAAAGGAAAAATAGATAAGTATTTATTTAGAGAGAGAGAAAGAGAGAGGGAGAGTTGAAAATAGATAGATCAACTTGAATATACAGGGAAAAAAAAACAACAAGCCCCACATGTGGAAAATAAAGGAGGTGATGAAGAAGCACTGCTTAAAATGAGAAAGTATAGAAAAGAAAGACACTTCATAAGAGATCACGAGAAAGAAAGAGAGAGATCACCGAAGTCAATTGATATGTATGCATGTTTTTTTTTTTTGTAAGATCAGAAGGTGATAATGCGATTCGACGAGCAACAACAGAAAACGAACGAGCGAGGGAAAAACTCGTGTTAGTGTAACTAGGTTAACGAGGAGTGCGGGCGAGCACCTCTGGGTCGAGGATCCAGGAAGGCTAGTTCTCTACATTTGATAGTAGAATAGTGTTACGTATCCTGGAATTAGGCTGCTTGGGAACTACCTAAAACACACACGCACAAAATCACTTTTTCTCGAGACACCGTGTATAAATTATATTGTTGTTAGTGTTTTTTTTATCGTTACCGATCTCTTTTACCTGATGGATAAGTGTAGAACCATCTTCAAGTTGGATACGAAGAGATGTAGACTGGATATTTTGTGTGTATCGTTCTGGATGAGTTCACTAACAACACACACAAACACACACAGATCTATAGATATATAAAACACATCACTCTTTTTTTTTTTTTAGTTATAAAAAAAATATGATGATTAAAGTTTTATGGTTATTGTTGTGTGTGATGGTGTTCGGTGGGTCTTATCCGTACGACTTTTTCTTCCTCTCTGCGCTTCAAACCCTCTGCTTTTTTTTTTGAATATTCCCTTTCCCAAAAAATTAAATATTTTCAATTTCATATTTCCTTGCGCAGAATCCCCCCACCCCCGCTCCCTTAACATTTGGAGCTACCCCTCTTCTTCTTCTTTTTGTGTGTGTAAACGTGGAAAGACGGGATGATGTTCAGCCACACATTTTGTATTGGAAGCCGTCGCCCCCCTTTACCACTCTGCCAGCTTTCTAGATTTTTTTTTTTGTTTCCCGAAGTTTTTTTTCTTTTTTGCTTTCTTTCTCTTTTAAATTTTTGGTGCGGTGCTGTTCCCCTTCTTGTGAGATCTCAGTGCTGTTGTGTGAGTGCAAAGAGGAACGAAACCTCCTTTGCACACATCATAAGAAAACAACAACAACAACAAAGAAGGAGAGTGGAAACTCTACCATGTTTATGTGTGTAACAAGCAAAAACAAACAAACAAACAATTAAACAGCACCAAGCACCAATAACGTGAGCTAAAGGAACTGTGCATTATGAGTGTATGGCTTTCCGCAGACCACACTCAAAAAAACCAATTAATATTAATCAGGAATGTTCGCATCACTCTCACTTTTTTTTCTTTTTTCTATTTTCCTTTCATTCGTTGCTAAGAAAATAATAATAAATAACACACTCATTATTAGGAAGGCACAAGCACCCGAGTGCTGCTTAATCGCCTTGAATTGAGACGTGAAGGAAGGAAGGAAAAAGAAAAAATAATACGCATTTCTGGTCTAGGGTTTCTACAACACAGCGTCAATATCTATATAGACATTTGTTATTGGAAACATGCACGACCTCTAAATCGATCCATCTATATATATATACATATATATATGTTGATATCGGTGAAGATGTCTTTTTTCCACCCAACCAGGAGCCGCCGCTGCCCCCATCATCGGGTGTTGCGAGGAGGTTCTGGTTTCACGTTGACGCTCTCTCCATTCGAGACCTCCCCTTTAGCTCGACTCCCCGTCCGCCGCAGCGGGACCGTACAACTTGTACTGCGGCGAGCCACCCGAGACAAATTGGTCGACGAGGAGCCCCTGCCAATGAGGATCTCCCTCAGCGAAGTCCTCCTCACCACCGCTCAGCTAATATGAACGGGACGCTAGTGCGTTTATCGATGGGGACTCAAACTGAAAATGACTTCCTCAGATGGAGCTTTACCCTCTCCCCCCAAAAGCCATCACCACAACGTAACTTCTACGGAGAGCCGCCTCAGGCCAACGAACGAGTCCGAGAGAGCAGACGAAGAGACGTTCGTCATATCGACATCCAACGCCTACCACGGGCCCCTCGCATCCCAATAATCGCAGTCACAGCAGCAACAACATCATCCTAACCAGTGACCGTAGCGGTGGTTCGCTCTGTTTAGCTCGTCAGTCTTCCTCGACGAGCGCACGTCGGAAGAGCAGCTCTCCGCAGAGGCGAAGAACGCGTGGTGGTGGCAGCAGCCAGACGCGTGTTCGTTGTCTTGAGGAATAGACGACGTGGCGCGTAGTGCCTCATGACGACGACCACACAGATATAACCCTCCGGTGTAACGTCTCTAAAGAAGTAGCGGCTGTCCCTCGGGCCTCCGAGATAGTCCCCCCTGGAAAAGGAAGACGGTGGAATCCGCCCAATCACCCCAGAGAGCGTGTGGGTGAAACTGGCATCCACCATCGCCTTTCGGAAGCTCCCCGGCCACGTAACAGCTCGTCGCCTATCTGGACGACATTACCCTAGTGGGCAACCACAGGGACGTCCAACGGGCGGTCAAGGAGTTGTCCCCAAAGCTGGAACCTTTCGGCTACCGCGTCAACGCCAACAAATCAAAGGCTCTGCAACCAGCCGGCACTCCGCCCATATCGCTGAGTGGGGTAACCATCGGCACCACGACAGGGCCGATTAGAATCCT
>JASAOA010001624.1:0-26674 GCA_030849815.1 Vickermania spadyakhi | reverse complement strand
GGATGTCCGCCGCGAGATGCTCGCTCTGGAGGTGGAGGCAGCTCGCCTGAAGGCTCGTTTGGCTCAGCTGTAGTTGTCTAAAAGGAGAGAGGGTTGTTAATTGTGCTTTAGGAGGAGTATATATGATGTTCAAGCTGTTGGATGAGAAGTAGAGGATGCGGCAATACCAGAATGTTGTATGCTGAATGGTATAGGAATTGTCTCATTTTGGCACTTGATTTATATATTTATTTCTTTAATACATTCATCTAACGGAGTACCTGTTCGGGTACGAATCTAATGTTTTTTTTTTGTTTGATTATGTAGGCGATCACTGGTTTAACACTAAACTGACCTTCATTTTTTTGTAAGTGGTGCGGTGCTTGTAGTGAAATCCTGTTGCGATTAGTGATAGTTTAATGGATACTACAGGAACAGTGGCCAAAGCGGGTGTGGTTGGTACTATCGAGCTCTATATTTTTACTAATGAATATATATGTTTTTTTTTTTTAATATATGTTTTGTACTAAAGTGTGAAAAAAAAAAAAAAGAGGATGTGGGAGGAATCGTATGGGAAAGAATGACTTGCGAAGCGATGTGGAGTGAGGAGTGCGTTGGTACCGTGTGGAAGCCATCCAGCCCTTGCATGGTGGTGCGCGGAACCTGTTATTCGTCTCCTCAATACTCCTGCTCCTATGCCTGAGATAGGACGGGTAGCTGCTCTTTTGTCATCCTTTGCAGCTATCCCTTCTAGGTGAAATTAATCTTCCGTAACCAAATCAGAACTAATATCATTCAGGATTGAAGATTGGAATGAACAACAGCGTTGCAGCAATACCGAAGGGAGAGATGGATACATCTCACGGATCTGACATAACATCACTCTTTGTTCTCATT
The DNA here is from genome assembly GCA_030849815.1 of Vickermania spadyakhi. Lineage (NCBI taxonomy): Eukaryota > Euglenozoa > Kinetoplastea > Trypanosomatida > Trypanosomatidae > Vickermania > Vickermania spadyakhi. Next base: position 25,798 of record JASAOA010001624.1, on the reverse strand, counting down.
CATACTTATGAACGTTTTCTTATCCTGCTTTTTGTTTTCTTTTTTCCCCCATTTCTATATATTTTTTGTTTCCAATCAAAAATAAATGAGGTGTCTTTACATCTTTGATTTTTTTTTTTTTTTTTTTCTAGCGTATAAATTACGTTGAACAGAGGCAGTATGCGTGAGGTCCACGAGCATGGTAGTGTTGGAGCAGTGACGCCGCCCGTGCTGCGTGAGAAAGCGAGAGAAGTGCTTACAGCGGTTCGACGCCGCTCGCGTAGCCCCTCCGAGCTGCGGCAGCGCTTTGACGAGATCGTCCAGTACATGCGCACCGAGTGCGAGGCCCTGCAGTGTTCCACGAGGGAAAGAGAGCGTGAAATGGACGAGCTCTTGGCGGCAAACGTGTCGATCGAGCGATTGCGACTGCTGTCGGTGTTGGTGGCGGCTTTCTGTCGTCGGTCGCAGGAGGTGCTGGGGGCCGGGGCAGGGCCATCCTCTGCCTACTTCTCGTACGGCGGCGGCCCTCAGGCGGAGGCACCGCGAAGCCGAACGCTGCCGCAAGAGAAGGCGTACGTCGACACCTTGGCCACCCTACTAGAGCGCGCCACCGCTGTCATCGAGCGTCGCCTGGAGACTTTCCCACGACGTGGTGCTGGGGGGAGCGGGGTGCTGCCGCCGCCTTCTCCCTCCGCACTGGGCTCACCGCTGCCTTCATTCGGCGGTCTGCCACCGTTGCCTCCGCCCACGCGTCCACCAGTCTCAGCACTCGTTAGCAATATCTGCCGCGCCACCACGAGCTACGCCCGCGGCGAGGTGCTGGACTACCGCCACCTGCTTCTCCGTCGCACGAAGGACCGGCTGCACGGACTCTTAGGCGCTGTAGGGTGGGACCCCGACGCGGTCGTGCAGGCGCTCCTCGATCTCAGCAGTTTCTCCACGGAACAAGACCTCCCTTCGGCAGAAAGTCAGACATCGTCACCGCAACGCAGTCCAGCACGCGCAGGGCAGCCGGAGGTCGCGGTCGCGGTGTGCCGCTCCGTGCTGCGGGATCCGCTCTCCCAAGGGGTGATTCTGTACCCGTGCCGTGGGGTCCGCTGCGAACACTTGGAGTTTTTTGACGCCAAGAACTTCCTTACCTGCTATGCGCCGCCCAAGCAGCGGCTGTGGGACTCTCCTGCGGCTCGACCGGTGGCCGGCGCTGGTGGGCCGTGTCCCTTCTGCAAGGACTTCCTCCCCCTCGAAGACCTCCGCATTGACGAGCGAGTCGTGAACGCCATGACGGCGCACTGCAGCGGACGGGCGGAAGGAGACAAAACGGCACCGTCCGGGGTCTCCGCCGCCTCGCCTGATGAGCCTCCTGCGCCGGCATTGACGGTGGACTGCGTGGTCGAGTGGGACATGCGCAGCACACCCCTTCGCTGTCGCGTTTTGCAATCGGAACGTAACGGGAGGGCTCGGGCGTCTTCAGAACCGGACGTCGCTGTGGATGCGCGTTCGTCGCTCGCGCTGCCTCCTAGTACAGCCGTCCCACGGCCTGCTCGAGAACCAGCGGACCCCACAGAGGGGGATACCAAGCGACGCCGGGTGGAAGTTGGCGGACACGTTCTGTATGTTCAGGGATAAGCAATCTTAGCCTTTTTTAATGTTGTGGCTCTTGCTGCTTTTTTTTTTTTGCGTTTATCTTCATAGAACTTTCGCGAACCAAAAAGTGTACCTATACATATATATATATAATGAGCTTCACTACGATGTGAAGGAGCTAAACCTTTCACTTACTGACTGTTTGAACAAAATGTTTTGATGAAGCGCCTTCTTATTAAATCCATGGTGTATCATTACCCGCGTTACCCCCTTTTCTCTTTTTCTTTTGTATTCCTTTAAAAATCTGAATCCTTATGATTTATTGCATTTATTGCTGTTCCACTGCACCTTCAGTTCCACGTTAAACACCCACCGACTTCCCGAATCATGATTAAAAGCGTCTCTCTCAAGGAATTCTCGACAACTCCAACCGTATCCTACATGCTGAGCAAGAACGGGCAGAACTTGGCACCTTCGGCAGAGCAGCGACCGCCTCACAGCATTCCGCCGCCCCAGCGCGACCGATCGACAGTGACCCAGCCGCCATCCGCTGATGAAGATGACATGTACGACATGGAATAGGATATTGTCTTTCTTCATCAACGTGAATGCTGACACAAACCATAAACAGAAAGTTCAAATAGAAGTAGGTGCTCTGGCAAGGCAGTGACAATTATTTTTTTTTTGTTGTTTCGCAATAATAATATTAATTAATAGGTAACGTAATAGGATTGATCATTAGTTTTTTAAGGCACTTACCCCCTTTCCCCCCTATTCTTCGTATTTTAAAAAATGTCCCTGGCTGAACTCTGGTGGACAGTGAGCACAGAAGCCGGTATATGCAGACTACTTACTGAGAAATAAAAGGAGAGAGCAAAAGAAGAAAAGCAGACTCATAAAACAGAGAGGGGTGTACAAAAGTGAATCGAATCCAGAACCCGTTTAAACTTGAGTGATACATCTGTTTCGTTTTGTTATCCGTACTTCACTGGCAGAGTGACTCGTTCATCTCTTATTGGTGTACGTTTCTTTGTTGTGACGTTTATTTACATATTGTTGCTTTTGTTGGAGAATAATTTTTTTTTGTACGTCCTTAATTTATCTTTGCGGAGGTTCACGTAGTTGGGCACTTCCACTGTGATTTTGCCCGGCTGTAAGTACTATCTGCTTGATATACGCTTTGTATTGGATGGAAAAGAGACACGTGAAATGAATAAGAACATGTGTTAAATATGACAGAACAATAATAATAATAATAATACCACAAATATAAGGCTAATAAAGGCGAGCACAACCAGATGCACACTTAAAACTTGATGGGACCTGAACCTCCTCTATACCCCCTCCCCTCATCGAGACGTAACCTCCTCTGCATATATATAATGTACAAGCACAGCAAGCTTAAGAGGAGTTAGTCCTTTAGTTTTATCTCTTTTCGTTTCTCTTCTCACTTGTTGTGTCTAAATGGGTCCGTCTATATCCCTCTCTCTCTATTAATTTTCTCCTAACAGATAGAGAAGTGCTCCTTTCTCGCCTACGCGGATTGATGAAGAAGCCATACGCAGCTGTTCGAGTAGGGAGATCGCGGCCACGAATGGTATATCACTTTCGTGTTGCTGATTAACATTTGGAACTGAAGTATATTTTGATTCCTTTTTTGTGTGGTTTGCAAGACGAAAAAGTGATAGAGTAATATACATTGTATTTCTCGCCATGCCAGTGAATCCGGTCTGACCAAGATCTTTGACGTGGGTTGTACTTGCACTAAGTATACTCTTTTTTTTTCTCTGTTGTTCTTCTGGATATGCTTTCTAGTGTATTTAATAGATCCTCCTTGGCATCCTTTTACGTAGAAGACATTTCCTTGTATATCTATCGCGTAACAACACACCAATTGTTCTTCACATCTTCGACTACTGCCCTGACGTTTCCCGCAGTATGCCAGGAGACAACCACCTTACTCGCTCTGGCACGCCGCAGCCAGAGGGAATGAACACCGATGCGATAACGCAACAAACTGGACTCACTCGGGAAGGCACCCCACAGCCTCACGGGTTTGCTATATCCGGAGATGGTGCCCAACAGCCCGGCATGCTTCGCTCTGGGACACCTCAGCCGCAGGGGCTCAATAGCTCGGAAGGACCCCAACAGCCCGGCATGCATCGCTCTGGGACCCCTCAGCCGCAGGGGCTCAATAGCTCGGAAGGACCCCAACAGCCCGGCATGCTTCGCTCTGGGACCCCACAGCCTCACGGGTTTGCTATATCCGGAGATGGTGCCCAACAGCCCGGCATGCTTCGCTCTGGGACCCCTCAGCCGCAGGGGCTCAATAGCTCGGAAGGACCCCAACAGCCCGGCATGCATCGCTCTGGGACACCTCAGCCGCAGGGGCTCAATAGCTCGGAAGGACCCCAACAGCCCGGCATGCATCGCTCTGGGACCCCTCAGCCGCAGGGGCTCAACAGCTCGGAAGGCTCAGGGAATGCGAGCCGTCCAACCGGTAGTGATTTGTTTCCCAGCCGCAACCAGAGCCGGAAGAGCGGAAAGCGGTCTCGTGCAGATGAGTGGCACGCTGATCCGCGTGATGCAACGACCTTAACGAACGCCGCTTGGGAGGCGTACTACCGTGGTAGCGTCGTGCCGGAGGAGGAATGGGACAGCTTCGCAACCTCGATGCGTACCGGACTGCCCATGTCGGTGAGGGTCAACACGTCCGCTACATATAGAGGTCGGGAGGACGGGGTGGCCCGATATTTACGGGAGAAGTTGTCACAGGTGTTGGAGGTGAAGCCCATTCCGTACTTTCAGCCTGAGGGCATGGCGATGCAGTGCGACATCAGCCGTGGGAATTTAAAGCGAAACGTGGCATTTAAGACGATTAAGAGGATCATTGCAGCACTGAATGAAGGCGGGTACCTCACTCGTCAGGAAACTGTGAGCATGTTGCCGCCGTTACTGCTGTCTGTGGAGCCAGGGCAGCGCGTCTTGGATATGTGCGCTGCTCCGGGGAGCAAAACCTCTCAAATACTCGAAAAGCTGGTGGAGGGTCCACACAGTGCTCACCATCGTCCACGAGGTGTGGTGGTCGCCAACGATGTGAATGTCTCTCGCATCGATGTGCTGCACCACCAGACGAATCGGTCGGCTGGTGCACATCCTCATCTGATTGTGACTAACTACGATGCGATGCGATTCCCTTTACTCCCCTCCAACGATCGCTTCGATCGCGTGCTGTGCGATGTCATGTGCTCCGGTGATGGAACGCTTCGCAAGTCTGTGGACCTCTGGCCACGGTGGAACACATTGCTAGGGGCAGATCTCCATGTTTCACAGTGCCGCGTGCTGCGCAGAGGAATGGCGCTGTGCCGACAGGGTGGTATTGTCGTGTACTCCACATGCAGCCTTAACCCTGTAGAGGACGAGGCCGTGGTTTCCGCTTGTCTGGCCGGAGTGGAGAAGGCTGGCGGGAAGTTCGAGCTTATGGACCCCAACCCACTTCTCCCCGGACTCCTTTATTCACCTGGAATGACATCGTGGACGTTGCATAGCAAGGATTTATCCACAAAACTGCACACGTTCCAGGATGCCAAAACCTTCAACGAGACGGTGACAGGTAAAGGCTTTAACTTCCGACCGTCTATGTTTCCGAACGCGGAACTGCTTCGGCAGCAGTGCATTGAACGTACCCGGCGCGTACTCCCGCACCAACAAGACACCGGTGGGTTCTTCTTCGCCGCCATGCGGTGTGTGCAGGCGGTCCCGTGGAATGCATCGGACGGCAGCGAGGAGGTCGTGGCCACTTCTGTCGGGGTGTCTCCACTGCAGCCGCTGAGTGACACGCTGCTCGCGGCAGTGAGAGCTGCCCTTGAACTCCCAGCAGACTTCCCTACCTCCTCCTTAGTGGCGCGGAATGAAACGAAACGGGAGCAGAAGGTCTACTTCGCCTATCCAGAGACCATCGCGCTCAGTCACAAGCTCGGTCAGCGTGTGGTTTCGGTAGGAGGCAAGATATTTGAGGCTGTCTTTAAGTATTCCCTTGACAAGTTCCGTTTCGTTCCGGAAGGGCTGAGCTCCGTTCGACCGCTGCTGCCCGACTCGTTCTTCGTTTCCGTCGCTCCAGAGTTGCTCTTAACTCTCTTTCAAGCGGGCGGAGTGATGGATCAGGCGATCTTTGAGGCCCGCACAGAAAGCTCCCTCGAGCGGCTTCCCACAAGTTTCATCCTGCGCTGTGCGATCCCGCCGCTTCGTGCAGAGGAGACGGCAGGCCACACCGCTGTGGCAGAGCTGGACGAGCTGCTGGTCGGCGTTGAAAAGATGGTGGGAAGCCGCGTGATGGCTAAGGTGTTGGAGTGGCAGGCGACGCTATGCCGTCTGAGCTTAGGTCTCCCTTGCCAGAACGAATCACTAGCCTCGCTGCAGCAAGAGGAATAGCCAGAGGGCTTCCTTTCGAACTCAACTGCACTCGAGAGATTGGTGCTGTAAATTCACTGGGAGCAGAGCCTACTCTCTATTCTGAATGAAGAATCAAATGAAAGAAAGAATAACACTAGTATTTAAGGTTTCGTTTTGGCTAATGATCTGCAGTCGTTCTCGACAAAAGAAGAAAATTTTTTACTTTTATAAGCATCATCAAACCTCTGGCTCTTAAAGTCTCTTCACGTGCTTATTGGCATTCGCTTCTCTTCTTTTTACATTTTTTATTATATAATTTTCCTGTTTGGTTTGCTGTTGTGGATGCTTTCAAGGCCTTCATTATATTCGATTTCTTTGATATTTCAAGTATTTTTTGTCTTTTTAAGATTTATTTTGGATCTGAGGTACTCACTTTAGAGATAACTTTCAAACCCAAACCACCGCCTCATCACTTTTTCGCACGGAATATTGGCACAGTTCCGACATCGTGTTGAGAAGAGTAGTTTATTCAAATCAAAAGAAATCCCTTCAACGACGGTAGTCTTAAACTGTACATCTTCGGTTAAAGCGCATCGTTTTTAGTGTTTGGCCCCTCCCCCCTCACAGAGACTGATCGAATAAAATTTAGTGATTAGAATAAAATTTTAGCCGTTAGATTGGTGTTGAAGGAGAACCGTTTCGGAACGGTTTGTTTGAATTTTGGTAGAGGAATAAGTAAAGGCCCATTCAGCTGTCTACCACCGGTAAGACAATCTTTTCATCACTTGCAATATCTATTACTTGTAGTGTGATATATTTTTATTTTTATTTTTTTCGCTATTCTATTTGAGAACTAAGAGGATCATGTCCATTTCTAAGGTGATGGACGAGGCATTGGAAGCCTTTGCGCAGGGGTCTATTGACACTGCCAGAGAAGTGCTGGACGCCGCATTGCAGAGTGGGGCGGCCCTCAGGCACATTGAGGATACATTTGCGGTGTGCTGCTTTCGAGGTGCGCTGGCGGCGATGGAGGGTGCAACCCAAATCGCCGAGCTGCTGGCCCCATGTAAGGGCTTCCCGCTGCAAGAGATGATGACGCTCTACTTTGAAGGCCTCTCTGAGATGGCCGTTGGAAAGTTTCCGCTGGCTCGTCACAAGTTCGAACGCCTCAAGAAGATCTCCTGGGACACGGGAAGCAGCAGCAGCGCTCCTGGTGAGACTACTTGCTTTTTGGCGAACCTCGGCCTTGCGGCGGTCTATTTCAAGCAGAGGCAATACAAGGAAAGCTTTAGTGAATACCGCACGGTGATGGAGGCGCTGGGGAGTGAGGCTGCACCGCGTGTGGTCCGCGTGGGCATGGGCATGTGCGCCTTCTGTCTTGATGAGCCCGCCTACGCCAAGAAGATATTAGAACGTGAGGTCCGGATGCATCCTGATAATGACCTCGCGCTCTTAGCGTTATTAGTGGTGTACGTTCACCTCCGCTTGATGCCTGCTGTTATGGACACAGTCCTCAAGCTTCGCGAGAGACTTCCAGAAAACACAGCAATTCTTCTGCGGGCAGCAGATTTGCTGTACTTTCGCGCCATCGAGCTAAAGAATGTGAAGAGCGCCGTGCCAGCAATCCTCTCCATTTTACAACGGGTTCGACTAACGGGGACAGCGGAGGAAATAGCACTCGCAGACTATCAAGAAGGCCGTTTGCGAATTGTACTTGGTGAATTTGAGATGGCAGAGCAGTTGCTAGAGGCTTCCTTCAGTGTGTTGCCGCAGCTGCTGCCAGCACGGATTCATTATGCACATCTGTTGGTGTTAACGCGACGAGAGCAGATGGGACTCAGTGAACTCCTGAAGCTGAACGAAAACGGTCCCCATAAAGACCAGAAGGAAGTCCTTCAGCTTCTGGCGTGCCACGTGTCCGAACGCGGCAGTCATGAGGCGGCACTGCGATATTGCCGGCGTCTCATTGATAGCGTGGCACCAGGTGATGTGTGTTCGTGGGCATTAGCGGCATGGTGCAGTCGGCTTGACCAGAAGGAGTCCCTGAAGCGGCACAAGCAGCTCATCAAGATTCAGAAGGAGCTCGAACTTAACCCCTCGTGGGAAGTACTGGCCAACGAAGCCGTGCTCGCGGAAGACGTCGACGCGCTCCAAGCATTGGCAGATAGGACCCTAGGGGCTTCCTATTTGCCCTCCCTCACCTCAGGTAAGAGCCCTTTGGCGGAGCTTCAGGTCGCTCACGTGCCTCTGGTGTACAACTTGGCTCTTCTGAAGGAGCGGTCAGACCGTGGATTTGCGCGGCACTTGTACACGTACCTAGTGAAGACGCATTGCACCTTCACGGACTCGTATTTCCGACTGTATGAGCTAGCGAAGGAGGAGAAGTACTACAAGCAATCGGTGATGTGGCTGACCCTGCTTTCGCGTGTCATGGAGAAGCAGGGGCGGAGCGCCACGCTGGCCAACGCCTTTATCGGGGTCTCCTTCTTTGAACATCAAGAGTTTCGAACCGCTGTAAAACTACTTCGCCCAGTGAACGTTAACACTGCAGCGGGCTCGACCCCACCGCTCTGTCTCGCTGTCTTCTACCTGCGTCTCGCACAGTGCCGTGTGCGTAATACGTCGAATTATCTCAAGATGGCAAAGGCTCAGTTTGAAAAGGTTCTCAAGTGCGATACGGGCAATCTCCTCGCGGCGCATGGTTTAGCGTGTTGTCTTGGCATCGATCTGCGTTACGACCTCTCCCAGTCGCTCCTGCATCACGTCCGAGAGTCAAGGCCGAATCGCAGTTACGTGCACAAGGGATTGAGGGGACACTTGTCGATCGTAGCCACTGGCGTGGAGAAGTATAAGCAGGCGATAGACTATCTTCCACAGGATCCGAAGGAACGCGATGTCTCACAGAGCTCGCGTTTGGCGTTTTGCTACGCGACAGAGTCGAACTTCACGAGAGCGACAGAAATCCTGATGGACGCGATGAGGCGTTGGCCCGATCACACCATGCTCCAGTACAATGCCTCTCTCATCTACTGCGCAGCGTTTATTGATGGTGTCGAGAATTCCAGCGCCGCGACAGAGGAGCGCGGCATGGAATTGCGCAATCTTCTCCAGGAGGCGGTCAATCTTGCCTTTCCGTTTATTGATTTGAAGCCAGAATCGCGGGTCGTGGTGATCGCGCAGAGCTACCTCAAAGGAGTGCTGAAGTACTGTCTCACGGTGTTGAGCCGCCGACTGCAGCCTATCATTGCTGTCGGGATGGAGCAGCAGAAGCAACAAGAACAGGCGGCAATAGCCTGGATGGAGGCGATGCAGACGTACAACGCCTCGAAGAAGGAAAAACAAGAGACGCTAAAGGCATTGCAACAGCAGCAGCAGGAGGAGCGGGCTGCGGCGCAGCGAGACATTGAGGAGCGCTTCAAGGCTGGCGTATTTCAACTCCCGGCTGCATTACTGAAGCCCGATTTGGTGGAGTACATCCGGACACATTTGGACGACGACAACTTTGCGGAAGCCCCCGAGTTGGACGCCTCCCAGCTTGGCGAACTGATGAATGACGATTTGATGGGAGAAGACTTCGCTGGATAAGGGAAACATTTTAAAAAATATATTTCCAGCAGGGCTCCCTTCCGATTTCTCACAGCATTAGCCCTGTAAGAACCGAATTGAAAGTGGCTCGTTTAATGTGTTTGATTTAATAATTCTATTCTATTTCTCGATCTCAATTCTTGGAGGAGATCCCTCCACCCATTTTCTCTCTTCTCTTTGTGGGGAGACACTATCATCAGTTGAATGGTTTGACTGATGGAGCATAAGATCGAGTCTTCATATGAGTGTTTCCCGGAAGAAAAGCATGCGGATTAAGACAAGAGATCGCAATGAATGTCAAAGAATAAAATTTAAGCATTTCTCTGGAAGGATGTGCTGAATGATCCTTCTACTCCTGTAATTCTAAAGAGAGAGAGAGAGAGACCGAAGAATAGGATAATCGTCCTGCTTTGCTGATTAGCAACAGTTACCTGAGGTTTGAGTTTAGTGACATGCGGTCTTCTTTTTTTCTTTTCTTTTCTTTAAACGATTTAACCCATCTTCATGTTTCTCATAAAAAGTTTGATAGAGGCTCGGCTATTTACTATTTCGCCAAGTGCTGTTGAACTCTTCCTTGTGGCGCGTAGAAGTGAGTCAAGGAAACACACACGACACAGTTGTGAGACATCTCGGTTCCTTTTCTAATTAGAATTATTATTATTATTCTTAGGATTCTCCACTCTTAACACGGAAGTCATGACGGACAAGAGTGCGTATGGCGGTCTCTTCCAGGACCCACCGTATCTAGCGATGACGTCGGATCACCAGACCGTCTCGTCTCGCTACCTCGGGAAGCGTATGACGACACACTTCCCGTTTATGGGACAGCACATTGACGGGTACTTTGAAGGGAAGTTTCTCTCGCTGGCGTCGCACGACCAGAATGATGAGGCGGAGCAGATACTGAACAAGAAGCGCAAGACGAAAAAGAACAAGAAACTGCCGGTAGTGAAGGTGCCGAAGATATCCGAGAAGGAGTTCCGGTACCCCTCCTTTCCACAGAAGAGCACTGGTCCCGGAAGCTTCTACGGTTGCTTCCAGGATCACCCGTTCGAATACATGACGGAGCCGTGGGAGGACCCCAAGAAAAAGAAGAAAAAGAAGAAGGAGAAGCCGTCTGCGCCACCAGGCAAGGTGCTGCCGAATGTAAAGACGAACCCTCCCAAGAAGGGGACCTACGGAGTACCCGGCCTATTGCTGGAGAAACAGCAGTACAACGACGACTGGCGAGGAGACCTGGCCGCCTTAGAGAAGTTTATCCAGAAGCGAGAGAAGAACAAGCGTCCCCCAGCGAAGCCGTTAGGCGGTGCATTCCGGATTAGCGGTGTGAGCCACATGTACTTTGACGAGCAGCTCAACACGGGCGTTCCTGGAATATACAACGCGTACGAGGCCCCGCCAGCGAAGGGGAAGCGCGGGAAGAAGAAGGAGAAGCTCCCGCCCAAACCCATACACGAGAAGCCTTTTAAAATGGCTGGCGTGGCATCCGGCATTGTGGGGGACTACGGGAAGTTCCCGAACACATGGGACGACCCAGCGGCCTTTAACGTGGGGAAGAAGAGCCGCAGCAAGAAGAAGGCTCCCGATGATGGCCGCATAAAGAATGCTCCGCAGTGGAAACCAAACTCTTTTGAGAAGACTTCTGTAATTTCTTCTCTGCTGAGACGATTTTACTGAGAAGGAGGAGAGAGGATGAGAGGTCAACGCAGACAGGGACAGGGATGTACGCCATTATGGATGCATATATTATATGGATTATAGAAGACGTTCCTCTTATTTCTTAACCTTCTGTTCTCATCTTCTTCTGTTTCCTCCACTATTATTTCTGGATGGTCTCATCGTCTGAGAGGTAGTTGTTTCGGAATGATATTCAGTTCTTTCGGATCTCAATATCTTCTTATATGTTAGATAAGAGGGATACAAGGTTTCATAATGCAAAGAAGAAACAAACGACGTATGAAATCCGCATCGATAGATCCTGATAGAGTAGGGGGCAAACACATGTATCTAAATATATTTTTCCCTAGTTTGGGCATTTTGTTCATTTTGGGGGTCTAAGGATGTCGGAGCGTGCATACAGTGTGAACGAGGTAGAGAAATGAAATAGTCGAGAGCATCAGAAACAAGGCTTTAGACTAAAGTTCAGCTCCACTTTCATGCATCTGCGCGCCACTAGGGAAAGCAGAATATTGTATTGCGTGTTCTGCTTTCCCTCTTCTTTTCCCTCCGGTGAAATGGTGTGGATGCCTGATAGTTAAAAGAGAAAGAAACAACTGTTAACGGATCCTTTAGGAGTTTGAATCGACTATCCGCTTTTGGCATTGACTTTATACTCTCCCTGTCACAGCATGTGGATCTCTGACGCTCTTTTCCCATTCCCCCCCTTTTGTTTTAATTGAGGGAAACACACACACACTTTACTTGTTCGGTTCAGGTCTATTTCACGTGGAAACTTTTAATTTCTACATTACACTTACTTTTTCTGTGTATTGCTCACAAGCGACGAAAAGATCCACCTTCATCGCTTTCTTTCAATTCACGTCACCGATCTTTCTATTTTTTTCTTTAGCGGCAACGATAACACACGTGTCACTTCCACCATGTCGGACGACGAGAACCAAGCATTGGACTCGGAGGTCTTTCGCAGCCGCTATCGCGTGATCCGCAGTATTGGGAAGGGCAGCTTTGGGGAAGCGATCTTGGTGCGGTCGAAGCTCGATGGAAAGCGCTACGTGGCCAAGACGGTGGATAGTGCTTCGATGTCGGACAAGGAGAAGCGTGACGTGCAGAATGAGATCCGGATTCTCGCAGCGGTGAACCACCCCAACATTATCCGGTACAGGGAACACTTCCTCGACGGTACCTTTATCTTTATCATTATGGAATACGCTGACGGTGGGGACTTGAGCTCTCGAATCAAAGAAGCCAAAAGCCAAGAGAAGCCCAAACCTTTCGAGCCTCAGCTGGCCATGTTCTGGCTCCTTCAGATCTGTATGGCACTGAAGTACCTCCACGATAACCACATTCTTCATCGCGATCTGAAAACCGCCAACATTTTCCTGACCTCCAAGAATGTGGTCAAGCTAGGGGACTTTGGTATTTCCACCGTGCTACAGACCAGCATGGCATGCGCTAAGACGGTGTGCGGTACACCGTACTACTTTTCTCCGGAGCTTTGCCAGAGCAAGCCGTATAACAACAAGAGCGATGTGTGGGCGCTGGGCGTGGTCTTCTACGAGGCGCTGACACTGCAACGACCGTTTAACGCTCGTAGTTTGAAGGAACTGCTGAAGAAGATCAAGGTGGGCCAGTTCGACCCGCTTCCGGAGACGATCCCCGCAGAGATCCGCCGCTTGTGCTGCAGCCTTCTTCAAGTAAATCCCACGCAGCGACCGAATATCAACCGCATCTTGGAAAGCTCGTATGTGCAAGATTGCCTAAAGAACTTTAGCGCGGACCTGGAGCGCCAGGCGGAGAAGGACCGGGCCGAGTACGAGGCGAAGCACGGCGGTGCGGCGCCACCCAAGCCGGCCGCCTCCCCCACCGAGGCGCCGGCTCCGAAGCCGACGGAGGAGAAGCCCGCGAAGCAGCCGAGCCACCGTGAGCAGATGGCTGCGCTGCGGGGCATGAGCAAGGATCAGGTGAAGGAGATGTTGGCGAAGCAGTCCACCACCTCGTCGGAGCCGAGAAAGGCGTCCCTGAAGAGCGCGCAGTCGTCGCCGGAAGTCGATGATGATGGGGAGTACATTGCCCAGAAGAAGTACATCGCCCAGCAGACGCGTGATCTAGTCGGTAAGACCCACATTGGAAGTCATCCAGAGGAGTTCGGGGACCCGAATCCGGACTGCTCCCTCACCGCGTCGCTGGGCGGCGAGCACATGACACTGCCCAGCGGGAAGTCCTACAGTGCGGCGGAGGGTCGCCAGGTGCTGGAGAAAGAGATCGGTGCAGCCCTCCTTCAGAAGGCAGTGGAGCTGTACAACAATGGCTCTATGGCGGGTATGAGCAACAACGAGCTGCAGAGAGAGCTGAACGAGCTGGTGGGGGGGAGGTTTGCTCATTACTGCAACGCTATTGGGCAACTCGCTCTCTTGGAAAGCAAGTTCTAACTACTCTCTTCCACCGCCGGAGGAGAGGAAACCACATTTTATTTTAAAAATCGATAATTAGATGAAGAAAAAGCAAAGAGAAAATGGCAATGCACATCAACAAACGAAAAATAAAAGTGGGAGAAGAAGTAATGTAATGTAGGAGAGCGACGTAGTACTATTTTGGACAAAGACACCGTCCGAAAAGATAAAAAAAGAATCTCCATCATCCATCCTCTCCGTTGTGAAATGGGAACTAGTCCGGAGGAGAAGAAGAATGCGATGAAGAAGATGCTAACAAGCGAGTGAAACAAACAACAAAAACAATAATAATAATTAAGACGAAGAAATCAAGGAGAGGAGTATACACACACAAAATCAATATCGGCCGTGCTCACGCATCTTCAAGAAGAAAAGAAAGAAAGAATTTACAATTGGAGTTACGTCGAATCAAGGAGACAATAATATATGATATCTCTCCTGATGAGGCAATGGAAATTAAGTTTTGCCTCTTTTCTACAGTCTTGCTTTCGTTTTATTACTCCAGCTCTGTTTTTGAAACTTTCGTTTTTGTCTTGTACACCATTTCGTTGTGTGTGCAGAACATTGTATTGCGTTGCCAGTGTTTGATTTTTTTTAAAAGTACTCCTTTTTTTTTTCCTGGTTGTTGAGCACTATAACCAACATCCTATCTAAAGAGAGATTAATTCAGTAGTCGCTCCTCAGCTTTGCTATATTTCGGCCAACCGGTCCCACATCGACCGCTAACACTTCTCCAATTATCATGTCTGGGTGGCACTTCTCTGTTCGAACGGGGACGGATTACATCCGTCCATCCACGACTAAGAAAGAAGAGCCCGTTTTTGTCAGTCGATCTTCTTGGGCAGCGGATCATCTTCGCACGCCTCTCCTACGCCACACCACCACCAACACTTCCGTGCCCTCTGCCCCGCCGACGTACTGGGGACGAATTGCAGGCTTAGCAGAGAAGACGCTGCAGTGTCTCCTACCCTCCACGCGCCGCGCATCAGAAACGGTTCGGAACGCTCCCTCCTCAATATCCACTCCGCATGTGTCTCTCGCACCGACAGAAGCAAAGACAACGTCCCCATCCATAGCAGACTCAGTGGCAGCAGGCCAACAATGTGCCGGGCAGCCAGAAACCGGCGGATTGGCGGAGACATCCACAATTCCTGCTGCTGCGCAGCCCACGTCGTCAAATCCTCCTGCCCCTATTATTATTCATCAGTTTTTTCACGTAGATCCAGCCACGATGTTCTTCCCGCCACCAGCACCACAGAACGCTTTGCGCTTTCAGTTTCCGTTACCTGCCCGCTGCCCTCGGAAGCGATACCGAAGCCAATCGGCTGTGAAAACAGTACGAACGCAGCAGATTCATTTGACTCCTGCTATTTCAGCGACCATCTCTGCTTCTACCCGTAAGACGGCAACCGAACCCTCCGCTCCGACGTCAGAGCGGAGAGTTGCCAACTCTTTCACGGCGGCACCCAACAAACCCACGGAGTCTCTCCCCTCCAAAAAGACCAGTACCGACTCCACAACGTCAACCACCAAAAGAACCTCCTTCGTTGCTCCTGCGACTGCCCCAAGCAGTGGATTTGGGTTTGGCAGCGGCTCCTCCGGATCCACGGCAGCTTCAGCTCCGTTCGTCTCGGCATCAGCTTCCAAGCCCGCCACCACTGGCGGGAACAGCTTCTTTAAGAGTGGACCCTCAGCGGTAATGCCGGATGACGACGGCTTTGCTCCCAACGCGGATGACGAGAAGGAGGACAAGAGCAAGAGTGAGAGCAAGCCTGAGGGATCGCAAAGCGCTGTGGCAAGCAAGCCAACATTCTCATTTGGGGGCTCTGCAACGGCTGCTCCATCCCCCTGGAAGCCTTCTTCTTCCCCAAGCAGTGGATTTGGGTTTAACAGCGGCTCCTCCGGATCCACGGCAGCTTCAGCTCCGTTCGTCTCGGCATCAGCTTCCAAGCCCGCCACCACTGGCGGGAACAGCTTCTTTAAGAGTGGACCCTCAGCGGTAATGCCGGATGACGACGGCTTTGCTCCCAACGCGGATGACGAGAAGGAGGACAAGAGCAAGAGTGAGAGCAAGCCTGAGGGATCGCAAAGCGCTGTGGCAAGCAAGCCAACATTCTCATTTGGGGGCTCTGCAACGGCTGCTCCATCCCCCTGGAAGCCTTCTTCTTCCCCAAGCAGTGGATTTGGGTTTAACAGCGGCTCCTCCGGATCCATGGCAGCTTCAGCTTCCTTTGGGGGCTTGGTGTCTGGTTCTACTGCGTCTGGAAACAATGCCGGACTAGCGTTCGGTAGTGCCACGCCTTTGGGGTCCAGCTCGAGTGGTACAGGTGGCAGTGGCTTCAGCTTTGGTGGTTTTTCAAATCCTTTTGGGAGTTCTGGAAAGTGAGACGAAAGCTCGTGATAGCTTCTCTGCGGAGGTCTAACGGTATAAAAGTGTGTAGGATAAATTTTTAAATAAAGAATTGTTCGCTGTAAATTGTTAAGAATGATATAAGTAAAATTGTTACAGCCCTTTCACGGAACGTCGAGTGTGCGCTGAGCATTTCTTGGACCATTGAGTATGGAGAAGGAGTTATTGGACTTCACTCCAGTTAATCTTGGAATCGGAAGCGGAATTTCAGTTTAAACATTTTTTAAGAACTAGTAGTTTTTTATTCCTTTTTTAAAAAACTTTTCTCTTCAACTGCTACTCTTTTTGTTTATTAGCTCTAGAAAGGGACTGCTCTTGACCGTAGAAAGTGTGTACGAAGGAAAGTTTCTTGGCACTTGACACGAGACAGTGAAATATGGCGGCACCACCGCATTATATGAGTACTTCGGCTGGACGGCGGGAAGAGTTGGACCTTCAGCTTCACCTGGTTCGAGAAAAAAGGAACGCGGAACAGAAGCTGTTTGACGAGTTGGCGGAGAACTTATCACTGTCCAAAGATGAGATCTTGAAACTCGTGGAAGAAAAGATGCAACACTGCTTTCCCAGCGCGGTTGATGTGCAAGGACGAGTCGTCAACATCGGAGAAGAGATACGCGTGAAGGATGACTCCGGGCTGTTATTTGCCGCGGAGTGCGATCTTCCTGTCCAAGACACCCTCAAGAAGATTTACTTAGGAGAAAAGGGTATTTTAGTCCAAGTGGTGCCGTCATTCCATGGAAGAATGGCAGCAGTTATCCGGTTTGCAGATGGAGCTCAGAAATGCTTTTTTTTGGAGTGCCTCGATCTCAACGGTATCAAAACCACCGGGAAAGGGTGTGCTTCTGCTCCTCAAGATGCTCGCGTCAGTACGGGGAAGGACAAGGAGGATCCGGGTCGAGATGTCTTCGCTCGTTCAGAAGAGCGGTTTGAGGACAACGACAGCCCGACCTGGAATGATATCTGTGCTCTACATAAAATGTCTCACAATCGCTCGTTTTACAGCCGTAACGCCTCACCGTCCAACACCACGTCTGAGGCAGATGTACAGGAGACGGAGTTAGCGGCATCGAAGCCCGTGGTAAGCGCCATAAATAAATCGGTGGTACCGCTCCCCCCTCCAATAGCTGCCTGCGGCGCCGCTGCTCTGCCGCCCCCGTCGTTGGATGAGCTCCGGCGCCACGTCGCGCCACCCCAGACGATTGAGCGGCTCAGCCACCACCCCTCTGGTAGCCGTTCCACCGAGAAGGAAAAAACAATGGAGAAGGATACCACCGCACAAAGCAGCACGCTGCGGGAGAGCGTGCGCTCGAAGACAGCAGTCGAGGCCGAAGCAACCTCCTCGAAGTCTCCACGCCATTGCATTTCAATTCAGATACCTGGAACTCCGTTGCACAGTACACCGTTGCGTCCAGTACGCACTAACGCACCGGAGGATACATCACCCGCCCCACATGCCCCACCGAGCATCTATGAGGACAAGAACTGGTCCCATCGGCCACTGGGGCTGCTCGGCCCCTCCAACGCAGCACTGCAGCCCGCAGCGTCCCCTTCCCCCACGTCGCCAGTGGTAGAGCCTGCCACAGCGACGGAAGGGCTGCCTATATCGCTGCAAGTGGTGGAGTCCAGCGCGCCGCTGCCCGCTGATGTGCTACAGACACTGGCAAAGCACAAGGGCACACTTGGTGGCCAGCCAGACGGCCCTGGCTCTACGGGAGTGCCTCCTCGCTCCCACGTGATATGCAAAGCGAAATCCCCGAGAGTCGGGACGTCGGCAGCGTCGGGCATTGCCACGGTGCCGCATTGTGCGATGGGTCTCGCTAAACGTCGCCCCAAGCTCCACGTAGCCGATGGTATCTTTGATGGGCTTGGCCAGCCGCTGGCGCCGGAGCAGTTGGAGGAGTGGGACAGCCAGCCGGTGAATCAACTGCTCACGGTGACGAACCCAGCGGAGAAGGAGAGCGATGAGGAGGAGCCGGTGCAGGATCCGTCACGGCTAACCGGAATACTGCAGGTGGCGCCGCCTGGGTATAAGCCGAAGTTTTCCTTCTACGACGCCAACACAAGCATTCCACGCTATGTGCCCGTGCAGCCCTCCTCCATGCGACGGGTCCTCGTTGCCGGTTATCTGCGAATAGGCGGGCCACACAACACCACTAGCAGCGGTGCCACTCTGAATAATCCACCGGATAGCGCCAGATCGGCCTCTTCTGTGACTGCCCCGCGACTTCGATTTGTGGAAGTGTTCTACCGCCGAGACGCCACGATGGATGTCATCTTGCAGATCACGTCCAACGCGTTGGGCTGGGAGGAGGAGCGGGCAGAGCGGCTCTTCACTCTTACCGGAAATGAGGTCTTGTGGGAAGAAAACATTGAGGATGGGATGCAGTTGATCGCCACTCCAGGGAACCTGTATCACCCCATTCGGCAAGTCTCAGAGCATCCCTCCACGGCTCGGGATCGAGAGTCGACCGGTAAAGGGACTTCGTTTAGCTCTGATAAAGAGTGCGAGAGCTTCCCGCTGGAGCGTCCTTTTCAGCTTCGATACGGGGGAGAGAAATCAGCTGCTACACGATTCAATCACCCTCATCCCGGAAAGACAGCCCCTGCTCTGAGCGGCTCTGCTGTCCGAGCGTCCAACGTGTCAGGGCCCCAGTCGCTCTCGCAGCTGCGCCACGCTGCACCACCAGCTGGTCGTGTCAATGTCTCCCGTCGGACTGCAGCGGCGCACATTCTAAACCCTTCTCCACTTACACCGCTCAACGTCACTCAGCAGCACGAGGATCCGAAGGTGTCTCCTGGTGAGCCCTCTCCTCGCACCGGAACACCCATCCTTCCCCGCGCAAAGAAAAGCCCTGCACCACCTCCCCGCCACGCCGACGCGATACAGCGGGGGACTGGGCCTGCGGCTTCTACTACCGCAAAGCTGTCCGAGAGCGGCATCCCGTCGACTAGCTCTAGCATTACGGCTGCTCAAAGCAAGGCCGCGCAGCCTCCATCTGCTGCGGTGAAGCCTGCAGTGGTTCGCCGACCCGTGAAGGCACCCGCAGTGACAGCCTCGAAGCCGATTCACATTAAAGTGTTTGAGAATGGCCAGTACGATGAAGACGAGCGAGTGTTTCGGATCGTGACGGTGCGGTCGAACTACAAGACGATTGGCGCGCTCAAGACACTCCTCGCCCGCGAGCTCGAGTGGCGGGATGGAAAGAAGGTAGATCTGCTGTTTGATGCCACAGGGGTGCCCATCTCCTCACTGCAGGATATTCGTGATGGGGAGGCTGTGGTGGCCTCGTCTGGGGATCGATTTATTGTTCCTTATCCGAACTCGGTACTCCACCGGGAAGCGCTAAAATTGGATGCACCAACGGAGGCGTCGTTTTAGGGCATCCCAGGCTGAGATCATTTTGTTTCTCCCCTCACAAATATCACGCAGCTCATTTGGATATTCACTACATTTTTTAAACCTATTTTTTCTTTGAGGATAGCATTTGACGTCTTAATCACCTTAACACCGCATCAGAAGGTTAAACAACAAGCGCAGCTCATTTCTCCTTTAACTCTCGTGCAGCACCACCGGTTGTTTATGCTTTCCCTCTCCCTTCATTTTTTTTTATATCGTTTTCGTGAGCGTCTTTTGCCTTTTGCGTTTGCCTCAAAAGGTGAATTAGTACTTTAAAAAATATCTTCATAATGGAATGGATGCTCTTGTGCGCTAACACACTTGTTTTCTTGTGTGCTACAGTACTATTTATCCCTTTCACTACGCCTCTTTTTGTTGTTGTCTCTTTTTTTTTTTCTTCAATTTCGGTTCTCCGGGTTGGTCATGTCTTTTGTCTCTTCTGGAGTCCCATAAATAAAAGGACTCAGGCGGCAAATGCCTTTTTAGTATTTTGATGGATAGATAAAGAATGGAAGTAATGTTGAACTCCAACGTATGTTCCACCGTGCAAGCGTTGTCTCGCTAAGCTATGGATGTGCGTCTTGCCTTCTCCTTCTCAATTTTAATTATCCGCTCACCGAGGACGAATAACATTTTTACTGCGTGGGACTCCGATCATTGCCCACGCCACAGAACCACCGTCAGATAATTCGAATGCATTGTATCTCGACCTGAAAGAACGAATGAAGCAAAACCACTTCGTGTTGGGAGCTGGAGCTCTACCCATGAAATGGAGGAAATCCAGCTTTCTCTTCTTGTTTTCCAATTCGGCTTTTACGACGGAATAGGGGACAACTATGCCAGCACTTTCCATTTTTCACTCCATGTTTTGTGGTAGAATTGCATAAAATAATAATAGCTTGACCCCTGACTTCTCTCTGTTTTCCTCCTTCTTTTTATCGATCTATTTTGATTTTAAAAGTTAAGATGCTTAAACCCAGACATTTTCCAGACGAAAGGGTCGACTCATCCCCGGACTTGCTCACCATCTCACAACAGCTGAATTTGGGGACGGAAGTCAACATTGCTCACATCATTCAACTGGTTGACACGGCGGTAAAATGCTGTAGTTGCAGTGTGCTAGAGAGCGATGCGGGGGTGTTGGGGCCTCTGAGACAAGGAAAGCCGTACAACAGATCCAGAGTCGGTGCAGGTGTGCAAGGGGACCTGGGCGTTAGTGGAGCTGCTGCTTGGGTCGCGATTCATGTGTTTGGCTCGTGTGGACTTGGCGCGGCAACGCTGAAAAGTGATATTGATTTGTATGGTGAATCTTTCTCTCTCTTTCTTTTTTTTTTCTTTTCGTTTTTTATACAGGCATATCAGAAATGAAACGAGAAGTGAATGCAAGGAGGAGAGAGAGAGGATTGCTGCTCTTCCCTGCGTCTCACTTCATTCTTTCTGATGCGTGCCCCATCACTCTGACAGCGTGATAACACGGAAATGCATTGCTACTTTGCTGTTCTTCTTATTTCTTTTTCTTTTGTATTCTTTTGCTTTTCGTGCCGCTGTACCTGACCGAATGATATCCGTGTGATCACAGGCTGGTCTTGTGCTCTCTCCATTACCCTTTGGAGCGACTTTTTCAGGAGGTCCCGCCACAGCTTCAGCGGGTAGTGAGCGCTGCGGGAACGGTCTCTACGGTGTCGGTGGTGTCCAGTGCGCGCGTGCCTCTCGTCAAATGGCGGTTTGAGGATCGCGTGGATGTGGACATTGTCTTTGCACGTGTCGGTCTTCCCGCACCGCCCTCCGTGGAGCAGCTCATGGAGCGCGACTTCCCTTTCAAGGTGTCGCTGGATACTCGTCCCTCCATTAATGGACTGCGATCCTGTCTAGCTATACGGCGCCAGCTTCCAGTGCCCATGGAAGTTTATAGTGCTGTGCTTCGCATGGTCAAGTGCTGGGCCAGTCGGCGGGCGGTATACAACAAACTGCTAACGTACCCTAATGGCGTCATTTTGGCTATCATGGTGGCTCGCATTTGCATCGATTGGAAAACTCTCACAACGGCGCCGAAGCCAACAGCGGAGGGCATCTTTGTAGCTTTTTTCATTACCTACGCTAAAATGTTTTCTCAGTTTCCGGTCCCCCCAATATACATCACCGAAAAGCCAGAGCCCCCGGATCCAAACTCCCGCATTCCAGGGCTTCCTATCTGTTGGGACTACCGCTCGCCGGCGGCAAAGGACGAGCTCCTTCAAGTTCTTAACCCGGCATACCCCTACGTCAATTCCTCGCACGGCATCGGCCGGGCCGGCTTCAACTGCTTCGCCGAAGAACTACATCGAGCAGCGAGTCTGTTGTCGTGTCAGCAAAATGTTTCTGCTGCCGCGCTCCCTATCTATACCATCCTGGAACCGTACAGTTTCCCGGCTGCGTATCAGCATTTCGTTGGTGTCCACGTTCGCTGCGAACTGCTTTCAGGGGATAAAAACGCGTTGGAAGATGCTTTTCTTCATTGGAAAGGGTTCATCGTGAGCCAAATTCGAATTTTCATTTATGCCCTTGAGTGTCTCATGGATGTGCGGCCTTACCCGCTCTCCACTGCACCGCTCCACGCTTCCAGCTCCGTGGAGACGCTGCAAAGCTCCAAGGAGTGTATCCTGTGGGTGGCTGTGGCTGACGAGGAGTCCCGGTTTCATGAAGAGCGTCTTACCAACGCCGTGAGAGCGTCCTTTCAGTATTTGCAGCTCTCGGTGCAGGACGGCTGTCGTCCACCCCCGTCTTCGTCTCGGGTTTTGTCTAGCCCTGCATATCCGAGCAGCACACCGTACCATTTCGCTCGTGATCCAGCGGTGATGAAGGACCCATGGTGGACGATTCACACTCGAGAGGAGGTAGTGGTGGTGCTGCCCATCGCCAGCGGGACCCGTTAGACAAAGCGGGAGCAGGCGAGCAACGAATAAGCTCACTATTTTTATTATAGAGTGTCACACATCATTTTTCTAAAAAATATATATATATAAAAGAAAAGAGATTTTATCTGTGTAGATCTTTTTTGATTGACCGTTTCAATGAAGAAGTTTTAATTAGCTAGATGCGTTCCGCTATTTTATGGCATTTTTTTTTTGTTTTGTTTTGGCCTCTCTTTAACAATGCAGGGGTAATTATCTGCAGCCGCCTCTCGTGTACTTTGTTACTGTTTCCGGAAGCCACCGGTTCGTGCTACGGAGGCAGTCCTTAGTTTGGTGCACTGATACTTTCTTTAATGAGTTTCGCCTTTAGCTACAACCCCCTGGCCGAGGAGATTCAACCTCAGGAAATTCGAGTTCCGGGAGAACCGTTTGCCGAATATGACCAATCTGTAGTGGAGAACAGCCTGAACAGCTTAATCGTCCTTCAGAGAGAGCTGGAGCGAAAATTGCCTCAAGAAGAGCAGCGGCATCAGCAGACGGCGAGCTGCATTCAACTTGTCCAGCAGTGCCGCATCGCCTTCGAGGCACAAAAATCCGCTGTCCATGAATTGTTGCCACAGGTGGAACCGCCTCTTCCTGCCGAGCCCCTTGTCAGTCACTGGAGCCCAAGCCACACAGTGGACCGGACGCATCAGGCGCTCGCCACATCGCTTGATGAAGGAACGACAGAGATGCTGAGGGCGTGGAGACACAGGCAAAGTTCGGTATTTTCAGCTGCTGACACGGAAAGTCATGGTGAAACTGTCCCATCTACTGCAGACTATGGGATTGCTTGTGGTCTAAAGACTTATCTTACACACTTCAGTGATGCCATTCAACGAGCTTTGGAGCGAGTTCTTCCAACCGGGTCCCTTTGTGTCCATCCTTCGCTGGCGGAACTCTTAGCGGGACTCATACCGCTCCTGACCAGCCTGCTGAATTCTTGCAGCACTCTCACCCAACAACTGGAAGCCGCAGAGAACAATTTGTATCGGCACACACTGCTCGTAGAGTCTGTTCATCGATCCATCCACTCCCTGATGGAAAACAAGGGTGCACCAGACACGCAAGAATCCCAGTACTTGACCATAGAGCGGGATATTTACCGCCGTTTGTGTGAGGGGGTCCAGCAGACGCAGATACTTCTCGACGCTGCCCTTAGCAGCTACCGTCAAAGTACCCAAAACGAGCAGAAGGACGAGGTCGGCCTCGCGCTGATCGGTGAGGCGGTCGACTTCGTACGCCTGGAACGACGCCGTCTCGACTTGCTGGCCGAATCTCGATGGCTTGGGACAAACGTCATTGCTCTTCGCCAGGAGCTAAATGACGAGAAGGTGGGCTGGGCTCCTTTTCACACTGCCGGTGCGGTCTCCAGCTCGCACTTCCTCACCGATGCCGATGAGGCTTTAGCAGCGTGGACGAGTCAACTGGCCCATCGACTTGAGAGGCTCCATGTAGCAGTGGATGCAGGGGAAATCCCGCGTGGGCTTTCTTCAGGACCGCCATCATCCGAGGTGCCGTCGTTTCTCACTTCCACGCTGCGGTCCAAGGCGGATAGAGAGGAGTCTTGTGGTCATTGGTCGCTCGAAGCCGAGCTCCACTTGCTGCAGGCATTTCTGGAAATCCAACACGGCTGCCTGCGTGCGGTTGCGGTGCTCAATGGACACCTCACGAAGAATACCTATAACGTTTTTTTGCTGCTGCATCTCGTGTGTCATGAGCTAGAGCTAGAACTGGATAAGGCCACTATTACTGCGGTGTTTCAGGACATTTGTTCAGTGGATCTGTCATTCCTCGAATCAGAGGCGCTCTCCTTTCTGAATGCCGAAAGTGTCACCGCCTCACTGACGGAGTGGTGTGCCGCCTGCAAGAATAAGTATCAGTTGGAAGCCGATCGCCAGCAGCAACTCTGGTCGGTGCTGTTGTCCTTCCTCCGCGGCGAGCTCTCCAGGGATGCGCCGCTCCCTCTCACGCCGCCGCTGCCCGTCGTCCCTCCCGCCTCCGTACGTGTTTTCCAGCCGGCCCTGGAAGACCCCTCGGAGCGGCGAGCGCAGGAAGAGGAGGTGAGCGTTACCCAGAGTGTGACGACCGCGCTGGTTCACTTTTCAGAGGAGACGCTGCACCGCCGCCAGGGTGATACGGAGAAGCGAATGCAGTGGTTCCGTCAGCAGCGCTATGCTCCACTCTTACTGGAGTTGCTCGAGGTGGAGCGCGACAATAGGAAACTGGAGCAGCAGTGCGCTGAGTGGAGGGCTGAAGCGGAGGCCGTCGATGAACTGGATTCGCCAGGCGAGTCAATAGCAGAACAACGTCGAGAAGTCGAAGCACTCGAGGAAGAGTGGAGAGAACTGCAGGAACGTTTCGAGAAGATGAATGCTGCTGCTTAAAGTGAAAGTCAGTATTGTGAAGTCACCCCTGTAATTGGCCCTCTTCTCTATGAAGGCGGTGTGCTATGTGCAAGCCGTGTATGGCATCTGGACGTCTCTATTGTTATATTTTATTATTCTTATTACGTTTTCATCTTTTTTTCTCCTATTTTCACTTTTGAAGACCACTCGAACCGACTCAAAGGAAGTAACGACCGATCAACCGGCCCACTCCACGTTCCCCACATCAGCGCTATGTGCCGTTCTGGACATCCGGAGTGGATTTTTACGGATAGCCAAGCGTGTTTCGTAGGTCAAGACCTTCGACTTCGACAGTGCTTATGTCCACTCACCACCTGCTCCGCTACACGAGGCATTTACAGCTGCCATCTTACCTCCTCCGTGATTGTGCTCTCCACCTTTCTGGTGCTGGTATGGATTTTAGCTGCCTGCTCGTATGTCTACGTTTCTCATTCCATCACCACCATCGATATTGTGGCGAAGGCAAAGGAGCCCTCGCTAGCCAAGAACTTCTTTTACAATCGCCTGTTTGGTGACGGCACAGAAGATCATACAGAAATATTGCTCTCTCCTTCAGAAGTTCGATGAGCAGGCACAGTGGTGGGGTTCGTCTACAGATCTAACGCTACGCAAAGTGAAGGATGCTGTCTAAAAGGGCACTTATAACCAGTTACCAGACAAAAAAAATGAGTTACACCGTTAAACCTCTATCTTTTTGTCGCTCTCTGCATTCTCCATAAATCATCAATCGTAATGCTATTCATGCATAAAACTAACCTTTACCCTATCCTCACTCATTTACTATCAACTGATAAAATTCCGTCAGATAAACTTCCGTCCTATTAGATACACAGAGGACAACTTCATCCAATAATCCAGTGCAGACCCATTTTTACCCTTTGGAAAGGTCGATACGACGAAAATTTTGGAGGGCATTTGATCCCACCATTGGAATATGGCGGAAGCAGCTCGTAACGTGAAGCATTACGTGAGTGACTGCCTGG